>VZTT01019234.1:66098-90879 GCA_013400855.1 Buphagus erythrorhynchus | reverse complement strand
TTTTTTTTTTTTTTTTTTTTTTTTTTTTTTTTTTTTTTTTTTTTTTTTTTTTTTTTTTTTTTTTGTGTATCTGTTCTCTGGTTTTGATAGTTCTTTTGCCTTTTTTTTTTAAACCAGGAAAATAAATGAAACAAACCGAAAGCAAACTGTTTTTAATCTAACTGGATAATCAACATAAATCACCTTGCATATTGTTCATCTTAAGAGGGAAATTGAAAGTCGGTGATGAGCTTCCTTTCACGAACACAGCTTTGTTTCTTTGAAAGCAATTTGCACAAAACCCTAGGTGTAAGCAGGCTCCAAATGTAATTTGTTTTGAGCTGGTATTCCTAATTGTATCTTTCAATAATTATTATTCCCCTGTTGCTTAACGGGTGCGGAACCCAAAATCCGCTTCCTTTGCTACCTGTCAGTCAGGTTGTCAGTCAGAGCATTTCGGCTTTTTTGGTTTCTTCTCTATCTTACATCTCCATTCAAGCACCCCAAACTGTATGGCCCAGCAGAAGAGGTCTCGTGTCTGTGACCTGTGTTTTGCTGTAGGAATTGGTCAGATTTGTATTCTCCAGCTCTCTTTGGGACACAGCTGGGTTTTTTTGAATAGCCATGTCCAGTGATGTTGGAGTTGTTGTGGTCACTGCTGGCCCTGGGCTGCAGCCTGACCCCCAGCCAGCTGTTTCTCACATCTCTTCCCCTCGGTTCCCCCTGGTGTTTCACGACTCAGAATGTGGCTTCCAGCAATAGCCTTGTTTATGTATGAGCTAGGAAATGCTTTGTAATGAATATGCATGATCCTGAGGGAATAAATACCCTGTTGGAAAGTTTCACCACACACATCTGATCCTTGGGTGCATCCAGTTCTGATAAACAATGTCTGCTTTCTAATGCTTCAAGTTGTGTTATAAAGTTTATTTGCCAGCTGAATTCAGTGTCACCCTGCAGCCCCACAGCTGGGCAGGGCCACCCCAGTGCTCACTGTGCTGTCCTACACTTGAACATCAACACTGTCCCAGCACAGCTCCCTCCTTGTCGCTGTTGGTGTCTCACAGCTCTGTAAGCCCCAGCTGAGCAGTGGGGTGGGCAGGGTGGGACATGGCTCCAGCACTGGGGTGCTGCCTGGGGGCTCCAGGGCTTGGCAGAAACAGTGGCCAAACCATTGCTAGCAGAAAAAGGACCTGAAAGGAGAAGGGAAATCTACAGGAAAAGTAAATTTTCTGCCTTTTGGTGGGAACGCCTCAGCCCTGCATGGCAGTAAATAGTCATAATATGAGGGAGAGTAGTATTTATTTCAAAATTTTGTGGAAAAAGTGAATAGCACTCTGTATGGCAGCAAGGCTGATCAGTTTTTTGTATCCTGACCAACAGTGTTTAAATTGCTCTTTTTCACGCAGAGTCATTTTAATCCTAAAGTTTTAAACTTTTACTTAGATATAGATGTCATCACCAACCAGGTACTGTGGATTTCATCCCTTGGATTTCATTATCTTTTTTCTTTACAGTAGGAGGGTTTTAAATCCTGCAGGATAAGAGAGAAAGTGGTAGGAAAATCTTTCCAAGGCTTCTGAAATCTCTTAGTTTCTGAGACTTCCTGGGCCCCATTCTGGTTAGTTTTGGGCTTAGTATTTAATCTTTCAACAGCCTTTGGGATCCATCAGCCTGAACATTAGCAACTATGTATGAAATATATGCCAATGCACTAATCTGTACTAGGTGCTGTTGAATCTTTTGAATTATGTGCTTCTAAAATAAATGTCTGTTTAGAGTGACCTACTTCTGACACACTGTCTTACATAAGGAACACCTTTTTTTCCAGCAAGCAGGTCCCTTTGAGGTGTTTCTAATCATAGGAATAAATAGTTTATGAATATAGAGCATATGAGCTTTGATCTGGTTCGGATTCCAGGATAAAAATTTCCCATGCCTTCCAGGAAGTGATTTACTTTTCAGCTCTCCAAATGTCTTCAGGCTTTGGCTCCTGACAAGCATTCTGCCATAGGTAAGGGGGAGTCATTGATGCACATACCCTAGGAGATGTACAGAATCATGAATCAGTAATAATTTGGCATATGCCAAACCAAAGGATGTGATGAGACACCCAAGGATGGAGCTGCTGCTTTTGCACACTTTGGCGAGGAGAATCCTGTGGAGGGCTGGATTTGTTGGTTTGTTTTTATTCTGTTGGGAAGAGTTGCATTTCCAAACACTGCAAATGTTTGACAATTAGTGTCTAATCAGTAAAATCTGAGAAGGTCTGCAGTTTTGGCTCTCTTCTATACTTTTTCTTTTGCCCAATCTAAAAGCTTATTGGAATGCCTGAGGTGGGATAATATTGCAGGGAGTAGCTAAGACATAGTCCTTGACCCTGTTTTCACTTGTCAATAACTCTTAATGCTGTTCAATATTCTGTATGAATGAGAATAAGCTTGTGGAGTCTTTCTGGGTAGATGGGTTGATGGATCAATACTGACCTTTGCCATTACAACTGCAATTAACACTGAGTATGAACTGTAATAGCAGTAGCAGTTTCGGCACAAATGGAGATGGGGGACAGGGTTTGCAGAGAGATATTTTAATCTAAGAGTATTTTTGTTGTCTCTGAAAATGTCATGGAATTGAGAATAAAGATGTATGAAGAATGGCTTGAGTATGTGGATAGTTTTAAATTATTTGTTATGTGTGGTTTGTTTCATTCTTTGCTTTTGTCCTTGAGAGTGCAAAACCTCCTAGGACTGAGTTTAAGAATCTTCACTAAAAAACAGCTATGAATTCAGCTGGTATTTGTTTATACTAATTTCTCTCACTGCTCTTGCTGTGTGGTTTGGATGAAGAAATGATATTTATCTCAAGGAGATCTCACAAGCAGTGGGCAGACAGGGTTAGCAGCATAGTGCTGTCTGTGGCCATGGCAGGGAAGCCAGAAGCTTTTAAGGTCATGCCTGTGCTGTTTTTTGGTGATATTTTCTGTTTTTTGGGTTTTTTAGACATTTGAGATAGCAGTTTATATGTGAGGGGAAAAGGATCAGTTTCATACACTTTGTATCAATACAGCATGGAAATGAGGACCAAAAACAAGAGAAAAGGGAAAAAGGGCTGTGTGGGTGGAAAAGATCAAGGACAATCAATTCACTCCAGAGTACTTTCTCTCTTTTCAAAAAATAAAATAAAAGGCTTTTCCACTGTGTACCAAATCCCAAGTGCTGCATTCAAGTGAGAAGCTATGTTTGTGGGTGGCTTTAACCCTCGTCCTTTTAGCCTGCTTTTCTCATGGACATTTTTTATTATGAAATACAGAATTGTGGGAGGGTCTACTTTAAGAAACAAGAAGAGACACCAAATACTTTAAGTGTCCTATAATTTTAGCCAGCTTTATTTATAAACTCAGGAAGGTTATGTTTACAAGTAAAGAAGTGGAAAAAGAAATTAATTCCCACACTGTGTCCTGAAAAAGTATGAGTGGTTGAAAGGGTGAAGTGAAATGGGAAAATGAGAATAAAAAACTTCAAAGGAAATTTAAAAGTAGCCAGAAGACATTAAGTGACTGGATGGAGAACAGCACAATTTCATCCTTGAATACTGCTGGATTTTGCTGCCCTAACTAAATTCGTTTTTTAACATTACAAAGAGTTAGAAGCCATCTCAAAGCTGTGCTCTACTTGTGATTGGAGAACAGCTGCCAGCACTACAATATAAGATTTTTCATCTTTCCACAGATATTTGTGTGTGTGGAAATAAAGTACAGAACAGACACTTTTCAGGCTGGACTACATAGTATTCACTTCTCCAGAAAAAAATCCTTTTTGACCGTGACTGGGAATGAGTGGGATGCTGCAGACTCCTGTCTTGTCCCTGGCACTCCTGCCAGCTGGGTGCCCAATGCTCTGCTGCAGAGCAGTGAGAGGAGAGTCAAAAGTGCCAGGGGGGGTTGATCTTCCTGGATGGGTTCAAGTGCAGGATGCTCCCCTACGTATCTGGGAGAAAAAAGTGGTATTGATCTGTTCTGTGGGAATGTTAAACTTGCACTGAACAGAAAAATCTCATTAAAACTCCCCAAGATGCCCTTTGCTGCTATTGTTGGCTTTTTTAAAAACATTTTTCTTAAGAACAGTTTTCCTTAGATTAAATGGCCTCAAGTGTAGCAGGATCAATGCAGCTATCTGGAGATTGATTTTGGTAAATAAAAATAATTGTCATACAGCAAATAAAACCTCTTTGCCATGTGGAAAAACAGAGCAGAATCTTTTATTTGTTCTGAAGCACTGAAAACCTGTAATTCCAGCTCTTTGGGTGGTTTTTCTCTCTGTCCTGTGATAGAGCCTGTTCTCAGTGTGACAATCCTGCCAATCAAAGATGCTGTAATATATATATATTTCTTTTAAAAATTTTTTTTTGGAAAAACCAACTAATATGTTTGAAATTTAATGCAGTTGAATGTGACTGTAACCTTTATCACATGCCTGCTCTATTTAAACTCTAATGGATCAGATCCCTTCTTCTGAATTATTATAGAAGGTATCATTTAAATAGCAGTATACTTTGTGATATTTTTAGGCTGCTGCAGTAAAATTGTAAAAAATACAGTAGTTAATCTCCTTCCCTTTTTGGATTCCATATATAGATGGTTATTTGTCTCTCAGATTTTTGAGTATCTTAGATGTTGGTTAATGCTTTGGTTCTAAATTGTTTCTGAAAATGAAAGCTCAGGTAGAATTTGCTAATATATTACAGAAGTAATACCTTGGGGTTGTGCTTTTTTTCAGCTGAAGAACTCAAAGTAATTTGGAAATGTGTTATTTATTATGCATCTGTGGAATCATGAGGGAGCTTTGTTCAATTCATGGCCTGTACAGTCATGTTTGCAGCCAAGCCTGCACACAGAAGAGTGGTCAGAAAGAAGAGCCTGTCCCCTTCTGGACTTCATTGATGGGGGAGAAGCTCCCTCTGGGCAGGAGCTGAACTGAAAACTGAATTTGAGCCACGTTCAGCAGTGAAAGGCAGGGCCAAGCCACTTGAATTGATTCAATTTACAATTTTTGTTTCTCAGTTTGCCTGGTATGCAAATGTACCTATAAAAATTCAGTCTGCCTCTGTTTCTCCTTTTGAGTTAGAGAGCATTGCTAGTAATTCAGCATCCAGGAAAAGGGCAGTTTGATTCCAGAGATAGTACAGCAGCAGAGGACAAGGTCTCTTGTGAATCATGACCTCTAAAAAAAAAGATATGGACAGATCAAGGCTTACTTCTTTGATCTAATTCCATTTTTTCTGGTAATGCAGCAATCTTCTAGCAGTGTAATACCTTAGACCATCATTTTTACTTGACAGTAGCTAATTGCTCACATTTTTGTCAACTTTTTGACCTTTAAATAGTGCCACTTTTGACAGCACTTGAAAATGGTGACTGCTTTTAGAGAAAGGAAGAAGAAACAAGGCATGCATTTCCATTTTCCATTAATTAGGATCTGTAGTGCATTAATGACAATCATGTTGTCAGAAAACTTTAGACACTAGGAAGGCTGTCATAATGGGCAGTTGTTATTTCTTGTCATCTTCCTTTCTTTTTCATATCCATAAAAGTGATGAGTGTCCCCAAGGGTAATGTGGCTTGGTGCACAGTGTTTTCAACAGAATGCTGCTATTCTCATGAGGGGAAAATCATTGTATAATGTACTGCCAGACTGTCTGTGGAGAGAAACCAGTGGGGAAAGGAGGTGCTGTGACAATGCCCACGTCATGTGGGTAATTCCTGACTTGCTAGATGATCTGCACAAGCAATTTCCAGATCCAGGAGAGCTCCACATGTTTGGGGTACTGGATTCCTTCTGAAAGAGCTGCACACACAGCCCTGACCTGTGCTGGTAGGTCTGTCACCTCAGCATGGCAGCTCATGGGACTGAGACGTGGGATTGATGTCCTGCCCCATCCCAAACAAGGAAGCAGGCTGGAGCTGATGGATGCCAACAGAACTGATGGTTTTTGCTGTTTCACAGACCTCAAATGCTGGGCTGCATTTCTGTTGTGTGACTATGTGGATGGAAAAGCTGCAGGGGAAAAGCAATAGTGAGGGTGTAGCTGCCACTGGAATAATTTACTGAGCTTGTAGTTAACTCTGTGGTGCTGTCACTGGCAAAAGAGAGCCTCTGGGAAAAGATGTGAAGCATGTTAATCACTTGGTTACCCCTTACTTAGTGGAATGCCTGTCTATAACTTTAGATTTGAACATATACAGACACCTTTCATGTCTGCCTTTTCTGGTTCATGGATGGAGGCCCCAGCACCTAGTAAACTGCTTTTACAGGCTTTTTTTCTACTATACTTGCACAGAGGCTGTACAAGTCTTCTGAGAATAGTCAGACTTTGAAAGCAGAAGATTACTGAAGAAAAATTAAATCCACAGGAATGTGTAAGTGCGTATTTCAAGATACCAGAAGATTGACTTCACTCTAAGACTCTTAGAGCAGGTTATTAAAAAATAGAATATAAGAATAAATGTTGACTGTTTTTTTGATTGGGATTTTTTTTTTTAAACAAAGATTCACTTCTTACCTGTTTCAAAATCAATCTTTCCTATTATTATTTGGCATGGTTTACCTTATATGAAGCAGACTTGTGACTCCTATGAGAGATATTTACTGTTCTTATCCTATATATTTGTTTATTTCAGAAGTTACTAGTAGCCTAAGTATTTACTTTCAAGTAGGTGGATTGAGCCACTGAGTTCTGGTATTATATTCATAAAACCTGTGTACTAGATGGATAACCTTGTCTCAGTGAGCACATGACTGCTGAACTGCTCGAAAAATGGTTTACTTAAGATTTGATTCACTGTTTTCCCTCACTTAAATATATCAATACTTATATTTGTAGACATCTGAATGGTCAGTATACAGTCATAAACTTAACAAAGAAGTAGTGAAATGACAGAGGTAATGTTAGAAACATTCACCCTTCATAAAAGCAAAAATAAGATCCTTCTAGGAGAGAGGAGTCAGATGATTCTGCTTTATGCTTCTGGCACAAGGGATGTGGGTTCTTCTGGCTAAGTCTGAGTTTCTCTTGTCTGTCTTTTATTGAAAGTAAAAGCCTGATCCTTCTGTTGGAAATAAATGTGCCCTTTCTGTCTTTCAGAGACATGGAAAATACTGAAATGTGCCATATTTGACCTTGAATTTTGTAGGATTTTGTTGTTTAAATATCTAAAATATTTTCAAATTAAAAAAGCCTACATGAAAGATCCGAAATAAAAAGTGTCTGTATTTAATTGGTTTGTTATAAATCCTGAACATAAGTTCTTTAGTTACAAGCCAAGAATACTTTTAGAGCATTGTATGTATTAATAATATTTCTCCTAGTACAATAATGACTGAAATTGAAGCATGAAATGTTAATTAAATGTTAAATATTTTCTTTTTCATCATGCTCTGTACCTTCTGACAGAATTCTGAGAAGCACCCTGGAGCAGGATGGCTTATTTTGTAACCTAATTGACTAAGGTCTCACAAAGTCACTGTTTCCTAGCTCTGGGCTGTGCACATTAGAATTTATCTGTGTATGGCTTTGCATGGCCAGGTTCTGCTGGCAGGGGTGGCTAGAGGGGGTGTCTGTGAGCAGCTGCTTGAGGCTTCACCTGCCCCTGACACAGCCCAGCCTGCCAGCTCCAGACAGAGCTCCTGGGGCCAGGGCAGAGCCCCCAGTGTGGCAGCAGCACCTCTGTGATCACACAGAGGAAAAGGGAGTGGGAACACATGGGAGCAACAATTCCCTGCACACCCCAGGGCAGTGCAGAAGGATGGCAGGAGCTGCTCCAGGCTCTGGAGCTGAGATCCCTGGTGCAGCCCATGGAGAGGCAGCTGTGCCCCTGCAGCCCCTGGGGGAGCAGAGATCCACCTGCAGCCCAGAGAACCCCATGGCAGAGCAGGTGGATGCCCAAAGGAGGCTGTGAGGAGCCCAGGCTGGAGCAGGACCTGTGTGGAGAGAGGAGCCCAGGCTGGGGCAGGACCTGTGTGGAGAGAGGAGCCCAGGCTGGGGCAGGACCTGTGTGGAGAGAGGAGCCCAGGCTGGGGCAGGACCTGTGTGGAGAGAGGAGCCCAGGCTGGGGCAGGCCCTGTGTGGACAATGGAGCCCAGGCTGGAGCAGGACCTGTGTGGAGAGAGGAGCCCAGGCTGGGGCAGGACCTGTGTGGAGATTGGAGCCCAGGCTGGGCCAGGACCTGTGTGGACAATGGAGCCCAGGCTGGAGCAGGACCTGTGTGGAGATTGGAGCCCAGGCTGGGGCAGGTTTGCTGGCAGCTCTTGTGAGCCCAGAGGGGAGCCAGCCACCCTGGAGCAGTGTGCTCTGCTCCTGTGGAAGGGATCCACGCTGCAGCAGCTGCTGAGGGACAGTCACACTGTGCCAGGTCAGGGAGCTCTGTCTCCCATCGGGGACCCCATGCTGGAGCAAGGTGAGGCTGTCAGGAATCCTCCTCCTGAGGAGGAAGCAGCAGCAGAAACAAGGAGTGATGAACTGACTGTGGTGGCAGGGAGGAAGTAGAGAACTCGAGAGGGAAGTTAAGCTCTTCAAAAAGGGAGGGATGGGCAAAAGGTGTGATAAGATTTATGTTTTATTTCTCATTATCCTGCTCTCATTTGATTGGTAATAAATTAAATTAATTTCCCCAAGTCAAGTCTGCTTTGCCCATGGGAGTAACTGATGAGTGATCTCTCGCTGCCCTGATCTTGACCTAAGAACATTTTGCTTTATTTTCTTCCATCTGAGGAGGGAAGTGATGGAGTGGCTTTGTTGGGCACCTGGAATCCAGTCAGGGTCAACACACCACAGCCTGCAAGGGGGCCATGGAGAACTTAACCTTGAAGATATGACATTGAAATTCTATTTGTTAGTGTGTTTTGATAGGCCAGTCTAAATACTTGTACAGTCTGAATAGGATGGATTGGTTGCTTCATTTAGATGAACATTTAGGGAAAAATGCATTGCCCCCTCCCCTGCCTGCAGCTCTGTAGGGGTTTACTGCTCATTTTCCTCTGCTAGCTATGCATGTGGCTTTTAATGTGAGTGAAAATAATGAGAACACCTACTACAAAAAATATCTGGATAAGTTTATATATAATTAAAAAGACTAAACCCCCTCTTATTAAAAAAAAAACTGTACAAGCAGCAGGTCTTACTGTTCATAGTGAATTCTGCATAAGGCTCATCATTAACAACATCCAATGTTTGCAGACAAATACTTCTGTTTTTTCATGCTAGACAAAAGAAATATTCAAAACACTGAATTTAATGTGATGTATTTTTCAGTAAGAGTATATTGACCTGTTGGCATTGCTGTGGTCTGTGCTGATGAAAGTGTGACCTTGCTTTGGAGCTGCAAGCTATTTATTCTGGGCTCAATGTGCCTTTTGAGAGTGTGGCCAGCAGTTCTCTTTTGTCTGAAAGAAGCATGCCCAGCTTGAATTGTAGAGAAAATGGCTTGCTTTAAAAATGATAATGCCTGGAAATAAGCCTGAAGGCTCTAGAAGAGGAAAACATTTGTCTGTGTCTTACAGCACAATTTATTGACGTTTAGACATGTATTTAAATGCTGTTGAGTCAGGGTCTAAATTATTTTTCAGGATTTTAAGTAGTTTGTTTATTTTTAAAATAAGCTTCAGAAATGTATTCTTGGTTAAAGAAGATGGTGATACCATGATACAACCAGACCTCAGCTCTGGTTTTTAGATGCTTTCACCTGTCCCAGTGTCTCCCTGCATATGGGGCCAGAATCCTGAAATGCAGATGTTTGCCCAAGATGTTGCTTGAATCGTTTTTTAGATACTGCTTTTCAGCATACAGTCTCCAGTTCTGAATGTCTTTACCAAATGTCTGACCTTGTGTTTGGCTGTGAATAGCTTTAACTTGGTAGCTAACCTAGTTGGCTTTTATGGGCATCCTTCCTTTCTCAATATTTAGTATCACTTCAGTGGCTCAGTCATCTAAACATTTTATCAGCAGTGACTGCACTGACTCTCCCATTTTCTTCCAGCTCATTTTTTTTTGCTTTCTTTGTTTCTTTGGATTTGAGATTTTTTTTTGTTGTTTTATTTTGGTTTTGTAACTCTAACAAAAACTGGAGAAAGAATTGCCTATAAAACTTGCAGCTTATGTATCTTGGAGACAAAATATCAATCATTTAATGTGGAGCACCTGTACAAATCCACCCAGCTAGATTTGGGTTTTATGTCAACTGAAAAATCTCATCTTCTTGCTGTGGTAATTTCTGTCTCTGTTAGCTCTGCTTTCATTCAGCAGTAGCAGAAAGGGATGAAACCCCCATTTATTTGCAAGGGAAATAGTTTAATTTATCCCTGAACACATGATTTCTTGCTGTAGTCCAGCAAAATCACAGCATAGGAGTCAAAATATATTCTGTGAATATTTACCAAAGGTTATCTGCCTCTGGGTGATATCAGATGTGTGCTTTCTTAGAGGGTCACGGACTTGATTGTTGCTTGTTCTGGGGTTTGCAGTGCAAGGGGGATGGATTCCTGTAAATAATGACAGGACTGAAGGGTTCTTAAAACATTAACTGCTTCAGTGGCCTAAAGATGTAAAGAATGTGCCCAATAAAAGTTACCCTACTGTGACCCCTTAGTTTCACTGGATTTTCTTGCTCTTTTCTGGAATGTAGCTTGTGTAATAAAACGTCTCTGCACACAAGGGATTACCCTGTAAAAGCATATGCTGCAGGCATTGAAATACAGAATAATAGTTTTATTTTTCATTCTCTTCCACAAGGGAAGAGGGAAAACACGATATTTTTTTCCTTTGAGAATGATTCTTTGTGGCCCAATGAATCACCCTTTGCATTTTTCCCCTCCTTCGTTTCTTTATTCTAGAAAAAAACCCCCATAATTGCAAAGTCCTTGGTGGCTGAAATCAATACATCATCTTCATTTTATTAGGAGGTACCCAGAGTCATTAGGAAATCTGGGCCATAATTAAAGTCAGTACAGAATTCTAATAGGTGTGAGACAGATCTCGTCTGTCTTGTCTCAGGGTAGTGTGTTTTTATAACTGAATTGTGAGCTCTTCTCAGAGGCTGAGCATCCAGGCAGGGGTATATCATTGCAGGAAATAAATTACAGAGCTACTGACTACTTGTACACAGCCAAGTGCAATTATTTAGATGGTTCGTGTTACTCTTAAATCTGGTACTGTTTTGATGTGTTTCTGCAGATATTTGTGTGAGGAGTGGATGAACAGAGCAAGTCTGTTCTTTCACTGTACTTTGAAGCTTGGTGGCCTCCCTTCATTTAAAAGATTGCCCATTAACAGCATTTTTTGTCTGTATTTGTATCTGCAAAGGCTAATTAACTTTCTAGTTTATGGATTTCAGAAACTTGACTTCAAATCTATAACTGTTTTTGCCTGGATGTCAAAAATCCTTTTAGCCTTGTACTTGGTATTGATGTGAGAATGGGATAAGGCCTTCTTTATGGTGTGGGATTTTTTCTTCTTTCTATGATTGCTAGAGAAGTACCTGTTTAGCACGATGTGATAAAAATAATACTTACTGAAGTTACTTAATGGGCAGATAGCGGGTGAGTAGGTCAAGGTGACAATATAAAAATGTACACTTCAAAAACTGCTTTTAAAGTAAAAATTCCTTTGTGTTCTGAGATTACAACTGTGTGTTATCCCTAAGTATTTTTTTATTTCAAAATATTGCAGAATTCTTTGTTGTAGTGGGCAACCAGAGGTAGCAGAGTTAACTTTTTAAAAGGTTGAGAGCTGCCTCACTGTGACTAAGGACAATGAATTTATTTACAGTTCTGAGTTTTTAAAGAGCAGGAAAATGAGCAAATTCTGCCTTTTCTATTTGATATGATTCTATCGTGTTAACAACTGGAAACAGCTGCCATGGGTCAGGCTCCCATTGCTTGACTACTGTGCTAATGCAAGGCAGAAAGAAGCAGAAATGTGTAGAAGGGGAAGAAAAGCATCTACATGAAATCCTGTTTACAGACTGAGTCTGAAAATGGGTCACCACTGTTGCCTTAAATAACAAGGGTATACTTGCATGCTTTCAGAACAGACACTGAATTTTTTAAATTCAAACCTGTTAGAGATGTAAGCTTTGTTATTTATTGTCAAGAGCCAATAGGATGGAGCATCAGTTCCCAAAATCCTCCCTCCTCAAGCACATCAAACTTCTGTTGTAATAGATATATGGTCATGGCTCTTTAATTGTATGGTAGGAACAAATGACAGAAAGAGATATTACCTGTGTGATGGTATCTTGACATGGAGTAAATTTGAGTTTCGATGGTGAAATTATTCTGTTAAGTTATTCTGTTAAACAGTAATTTTAGTTTCTGTCCCTAACAGGGACATTTAGGTTTCTGTGCTGTCCTTGATGCCAAATTATAGAAGATTATTTTTTTTTTCTTTCTTTTTGTCAGAGAGCTCTGTGTGTTTTCATGAAGGGATCAGCAACTGCTTTTAGTGGTGTTAAGAAATTTAATCTCAGATAGTGGAAAGATTTTTGTCAGTTTTCTAAGAGACAAATCTACTTACATGGCAGAATAGCTTCAACTGAGCATCCTGCTCATAAGATTAATGACAAAACCAACAAGAAGTCTTGTGATGTGGGCAGAATGGATCTCCATTTCAAAGGGAAGCAGCTGTATTAACACAAGATCCAGTACAAGGTTAGGTAGTTAGGCTGGCTGAAAGAGTACTTAATTTAGAACCATGGAAATCTTAAGCAGCCTCTGCCCTTCCCTCTTTAAAGGCCTACACAATTTGTGATGTGGCTGTGACAACAAGAGTTAGTGATGGTGCATCAGTTGGTAATAAGAAAATATGATCTAGATACAAATCGAGATTTGGTTGGATTTTTAAAAATTAATGATCTGGGAGAGAACCAGAAAATAATTCCATGCAAACTAGCAAAGTTAATGGCAGAGGATGTGGAATATACAGGGGTGACTGAAAGCAAGCTTACATTTCCAGGCATCAGTGAGGAAGAGAGAACACAAACTGAGCTATGGGAGAAGAGTCAGAAAAGGGAAGGTCAACAGGAGGACTAAGGATGAGCACACAGGGCAGAAGAGTTTTTTTTTTTTGTGAAAATGAGTTTTTGAGGCTTATTAGACAACCACATGTTTTTTGTGCCTCCTGATTTTTTTTTAACATTTTTTTACCTATGTATTTGTTTTTTGGGTTTTTGGTGGATGGTGGTGTTGTTGCCTTACCTTCACAAACTATTGCATTTGGTTCCATATCAAAAATTCAAGCTGAGATTTAACAGATGAACTCAAAATGTTTGGTTCATAACTCTACCATAGAAGCATATTATGAGATGGCTGGTCTCTATAATTCTGTGACCAAATAGATATAAATATAATTATATGGATATATAGCATAAATATACATTTAGATTTTAACAATTGATGCAAAAGGTATGACCTGTTTGTTTTACTTATCTCTGTTCTTGTGTAATTATTTTCTAGAACGTGAAGGAAAATACAGAATACAAAGTAGTTCTGACTTTTTTTTTTTTTTTAATGAGGTGCATCTAATTGTGTATAACTGTGTTGAGATCTGGAAAGTTAATAGTTTATCTCTAATTTACTGCATATTTTCCAATGGCAGAGAATTGTTCCAGTGCTGTACAAATTGTGTTGCTATAATTAACACTAGAGTGTAGCAGTGTGTTTAAACACACTGGAAGGACCACTTTACAGAACATACCCCAATTAGTGCTCTTCCTTAAAAGTGGATGTTAAGTGCACCAAGACAATAAATCAGAGGTGATGCTCAGAGCAGTGATGACACTTGTGGTTTGCAGCTGTATGGAATATGAGCCAGCAGCCTGCAGGTAAATATCTCTGGGTAAATATCCCCACCAATCACCTGGCCTAAACAGGTTGCCAATACCCACTTGGCACAAATGTGTTTTTCAAGCAAAGGATCTATTGCTTTTTTTTCTTATTCATGTAGCTCCCATTAATGTCAAAGGGAGCTATGTGTTTGTGAAAGGAAAATGGATCCCCTGAGGGTGTCAAGTATTGTAAGGTAATGTTCTTCTGTTACGTTTTATGCACTGCTTATTTTTATGAGTTGTTGTAATTGTTTAGGGTGTATGATTGCTTCAGGGCCTGCTGTCAGGTGTGGAATCACTGTATAAATAGGGCTCATGAATGAAATACTGAGAATTCAGAAAAGAAACATAATTTTTTAGTGTCAGCAAAGCAAATACATAATATTTGGAATAGGAACTTACATAAGGAATAGCAGAAACTGATAATGGCTTGAGAACTGTGAAAATTCATGGTCCTAACTGACCAATTATTGCCTACAGTTATTAACATTTCTGTAATTCATTCAGGTCTTTATCAGTTCTGAAACAACTGTATCAAAACCAACTGATATGCTGGGAGGAGAGCTCCTAAAGGTGGCATTGGTTAAATACTCTGAACCTGAATACCTGATCAGTGGTCGTATTTCTAATTTGTTAATTGAATATGTTTACAATGTAAACTGCTTCTTTATTCCCATTTTTGAGGAAGCCTTTTGACATGATTTTGGAAGTGCTGCATTATCTGAGCTAACAGAATTGTCCTAAAGAAATTGTGAAACCTTTTTTCTCAGTTTATATGATCAGTCAGTGAAAACTTGATATTTCTTGACAATAATCAAATCGACCATGGCTTGATACAAGCCATTTGTGTTACTACTGCTACTACTGTTTGAAAACTGATTATTTCCCTGTTTGCAGAGGCACTGTAAATAAACAGTGAAAAGACAACACGAGTAAGAGTTGCTCTGAATATCAGTTAAGAATGGATAAAGATGACAACTATTGTAAAGAAAGCTTTCTACAAACCCAGATTTTTTTTTTAATTTTTATGGTGGCATTATGTGAAACTCTTAATTTGGAGAAATTTTGTATGGGTGGAAAACTGTTTTAAGCTCCACAGGGTGAGGTGTCCTATTCTTCCTGAACTTTAGTACTTTTCTCCATTTCTGGTCACCATCAGGATGACAAGGTATTAGCAGGATTGAAATCCTCTTCCAGCATTGTGTTCCAAAGAATTATAGAAAAGGCTATAGTTTTCCACACAAGGATTTTTATTAAGATGAAGAATATTTGCCTTTACTCCTGTGTTTCTGCTAGATAGGCATTATCTGTGGTGCAAGCCAGCTCATTTGCAGCTTAGTCCACTAAGTTGAGTTGTTCTTATGGGTAAGTAATGAAAGTAATTCTTTTTATTAACATAAAATTTTCTATCCAATTCTTGACCTCAAGAGAAAACCATATCTGATTTGGGCTCAAGCGAGGAATGATGAACTTGGTTTGTATTCAAGTTCAGTCTGGGGGTCAGATTTGTGGTTCCTGACTGATGTGGATTGTTACCAGAATGTGGGGACAACCTGTTTGTTACAAGCAGACTTGTATACCCAGTTGTTGGCTCTTTTCTGATGTGTAACCTGGGTTCCATGCCCAAATAAAATTCATCCTTCTAACATTCCTGAAGCAACTTTCTCAGAACTTTCTTCTACATTTAAAAAGTAGGGAATACATGAACCCTAATTTGTAGATTATTTTTGTCTATTTCTGATATATTTTTGAAAAAAGCCAGAACTGGTTACTTCAATACTGCTGTTTTTATTAACAAAACCAGTTCTTTTACCCCTGGAAAATGCAGTATTTCCCTTTGTCTTTTAAGTGGCTCTCTGATACTGTAGCTAGGTTACCAAACTGGCACAATAGAAAAGACATCTGCCTGGCCAAGTGTGAGTATCTGGCAAGACAATACTGCAGGTGCAGAAATGAAATACTTGTTTTCAACAACAAATTTCTCTGGCTTACTTCATGTCCTTGAACTTCTTGCAAGCAAGTATTATTTTTCTTCTCATTGCAAAGCTGCACTAGAACTGCATTAATCTACTTACCTATAACTTTCTGTTATAGAAATGGATTCCATCTGAAGCCATTTTTCTTGTGTTCCCTTTCTTACCAAACTGCTTTCGTATTTCTCCCTCATAGAACAGGAAATGCCTGGAATGCAGGTGATCTTATGAATTAATTTCAAACCAGTTTATTATTCAGTGACCACTTGAGTTCTTCACAGTAGTATTTTCCACTGTTTGATTCAAAATGGAATTCTGCAAAAGTCTAATTATGTTTGAGCCTAACTTTGGGAATAGGAATAGGAAATTAAAAAGGGGGATTTGAGAGTGATTTTCTCAGTATAAACTTCAGACAAGTTTCCAGCTTGGAGTAAATGCTTTTAAAGCATTTTATACTCATTGGCTTGTTTCTCAGTCTGTGTTCCATATTCAGATATAATATTTTCTTGTATTGCCATTGAGCTGGCCTTAGTGCATGAGAGCTGATCTTTCTAATTATGAGTAATTGCTGAATTAATGCAATCAGCTGATGCTTAAGTTTACTGGTGCAGCTGTTAGGTGCAGGAGAAGGCAGGGTCAGTGTTCTGTGAGGCTGTTTTGGCAGTGTCAGGGCAGCCCTGGAGCTCCAGGAGAAGCAGCATCCCCTGCAGGGTGAGTGTGGGTTGTGCTGCCAGGCACAGGCTGGGGGGACCCAGGTCACCCTGGCAGAGGACATTGCCCCTCCTCACCTTGCAAAGCTTGGTCTCCCCAGGCTGAGGACTGGGCACAAGGAAAACAGAGCAGGAGCTGGGCTGAGATGGCAAAAAGAGACCAGTTCTCAAACTGAATATATTTCAGTGTGTCAGCTTGCCTTATGGTATAGTTTGAGTTCATAATTTTAAAATCCAAAACTGGAAAGTTTTGGCCTTCCTCTTCCTTGTGGCCACAGAAATTTTTTACTGAGCTGCAGCAGAATGAGTTAACTTGGTTTGAAGTAATTGAAACTTGTGTTCAAGAGTATTTAAGAAACAGTTTTCTGTCTTTTTTTCTTTTTTTTTATACAGTTTAGCTTATTTTTGGCACTTGCAGAAAATAATTAAATGATCTTTTAATACATTTTCTGGAATATTTTACACTAGTATGTTGTTTACCTGAAGAATCAAAGTGATCTATTCTACCAGCTTGTTTGGAAATTGTGCTTTTGTCTTGAAATGCAAGAGGAACTTAAACTGTTTTAATGTCTTTAGTATGGTGTACAGTTACAGTGCTTAGCATGTTCTAAACATATAGAGTGAAAATGGTTACAAGATCTGAGTTTCTCTTCTGAGCTGGCAAACTATAATTTTCCAGTTACTTTTCAGCTCCAGCTGTTAGCTGATCAGGGGAAGAAATATCTGAATGGTGTTTTTGAGCTCTGTGGTTTTGTATTCAAGTGTGTATTAAAGATAGTTATGATGGAACAGGGAATAATTTTAAGTACAATTATGCATAGCCAAGCAAGTATATACACAGAAAAGCAAAGGCAGCCTGACTCTGACTGATGAAGTTCCTAAGTAGTGTTTAAGTGCTCGGTGGATTGCAGCTGGTCCCAAGAAGGCCCCATGTAATCCTGGATCCTTAAAAAGCTCAATCTCCTGGCTCTGGTTTAGTTCTCTACACATGAACTCTGCTCTCTCTCCACCACCTCATTCCTCAAGTATTCTACTAAATAGATTGGGTCACGTTGCACTTTTTATCTTTCCTTGCTTTTGTTAAACATGTCCCAAATTCAGATGTGTGTAGGCTTTTTTAGTTTTGTTGGTTGGCTGATTTTTGTTATTTTTATTTTTTTCTGCAAGGAAGGAGGAAAAAAGACCTGATGAAATACATGCTTCACAAACTCTCCTAAAACACTGAGTGATGTATTGGCATCTGGTAGGTTTGCCAGTGACAAAGTTTTATGATTGTGATTTCACTAAAGTCAAAGGGAACAGAATGAAAGTCAGCAGTGTTGTACTGCTGTAAAACCACTGTTGGGCTAAGATAATCAAAACCTAGTGTCTGTCTTTCTCAGTAGATTTATTTCTACTTTCTGTGTTGTCAGTAGGGGGGATGTGACTGATGTGAATTAGTGTCTTTACAGGCTTAAAAAATGGAAGGAAGAGGGGTAAAGCAAATTATCCCTGGTTGTAAGTATTTGTAAGCCCTTTCTCTTTATGAATTTAATATACAACAGCTTGAAACCCTGAGGACCTACAGTTGTTCTGCAAGGCAGCTGTAGGTAGTGATCCCTGGAGGCCATTGTATTTTAAGGCAGATCATGTCCTTGTTAAATCAAACCCTTGAAATTCTAATTTATGCATACATTTCTTGTATGCAAACCCTTCACCAACCTTATGAAAAGGTTTTCAGACCAACTGCAAAATTTGGGTGCCTTCATTGGCCAAAGGTTTGACTCCAGGGCAAGAGCAGTGAGGTTGGGTTGTAGGAAGAGGATCCCAGACTACAGGGATCCCATCCTGCTCTGTCCTCACTTTTTTCAGGCCTCAGTCTTGACTTTGCAGCAACTCAAAGTGATGACTTTGGAATTATCTACTGAAATGCCACCAACCTGAGCTGCTTTGGGGCAAGGGAAATGGAGTCCTAAATCCATTAGTTTTACCCCACATAGTATTTTGTGTTTTGCAAACAAAATATAGTCATTTCAAATGCTTCCAGGGGGTGCTGACTAGAGGCTCTTACAGAGTACAGATTGCTGTAATAATAGTACTAGAACTTGATTATCCTTTATAAGACTGTACTGCAGGACACTTTATATCATGCTATGGAATATGGTAAAATCTGAACTATAACTGTCAAATGAGCAAAGAATATATTCAGTGTATTTTACACTTGCCCTACTTGTATTTCTTCACTTTCTACCATATTTTGGATTTTTTTCTGAGAGTCTAACAACCATAAGTACTAATTAAAACCTTGTAATGCTGCTTTTATGTAAATGAAATTGTCATTTCACGTGGTGAATTTGACACGCAGCATATGTCACTCTGTGTTTTGCTGTTCTCCCTTTTGGAGGAAGGCATTTAAATGGGTGTTATCTTCTGTTTCAAGGCTGATGGCTTGTAGGGACCTTCTGAATGTACTGTTTTCCTTATACTGAGCATCATTCATGGATTTATGTGAAAGCCTGCATGGCATTGTCTCCACCTAGAGATAGGCTATTAAAATTCTACTCCAAACTGTGTTTCCAGATGACCTGTGAGACTTCAAAGTGAGGTTGCACCTTAGCAGCTGCCTAAGTGCCATTTCACTGTTACACAACTGCTTGGAACTTACTTTTGCAACTTTTATGTAGAAAAACAATATTTCTCTTGGAATCTCTGAATCACCAGAAATGCTGGCTCCCATTAATGTGGATGTAAGTGGATTTCTGTCTAATGTAAGCATTTTTATATAGGAGGAAAATGCCATTGTTTTTAGACTGCATTTAAAATGCACCTTTTATGAAATGAAATGGAAGAGAGGAAATCCCCAAAGGAATCTCTTACACTGTTCTGATGCCTCTCTACTTAAAACCTACAGTATAGTTACACTCACCCAGCCAAGTGGCCTCTGCACACATGCACACTAAATTCCCTCCCACATTTGCAATAAAAGAAAGGTAAAATACTGTTCAGTGCTTGGAACTGAATTCAGTTTGAGACAGCAGTACTTCCTCTGGCCTGGGAGGTCTATAAACTCCAGACTGCTATTATGTGAGATGGACAAACCTGATGAGGTGATACTTTCTCATCATGATTTTGTGTCTGAAATATTTATTGACATTTGTGCAGAACTTTTGTCTTTCAAACAGGCAGGATGGTACTGAGATTGTGGAGAATGCTGTTTTCTGAAACACTTCAAAGAGCTGGAGTTGTGTATTTCATTGCTAAGATGTGGTGTATGTGCATGAATCAATAGTTCAGACCATGTCAGGCGAGTCTAATTCAGGTCTGCCATTCTTGACAATGTCACTTTTACAATAACTGGGGCTCTATCTTCCTGTGAGATACTTGAAAATACAAACTCAGTGTAAATTGTAGCCAGTTTTTATCCAGTATCTGATAAGAGTCACAGGTTTGGAAGCGTAGCTTACTCTGCCTTTGCTGGTTGTGGTCATTGATTTCTGTGACCTGAGGCAAGTAAAATGAAACAAAATTTCAAATACAGTTTCTCTTACACATTAATTGTGTTTTTCAACCTGTTGGTAGACCTATGCACTACACATTTTTTGAGAGCTCGCTGCACTGAACATGCCAGCTGAGAAATTATGAGTAAATTTAGGATCACAATGGGTTTTGTTGTCCCTGATGTTTGTGTCCATGGGGACCCTGACCTGAATGAAAAAAAAAAAATCGAAACACACATTCAAAAGATGCCTTTCATTTGCTACTAGACTGCTTTGATTAGTTAAGGACACTGCCTCTGCGGGTTTCTGCCTCACCAGATTCTTTTATCTAAAGTTCTGAAAGACATTATTTTGTTTGTAGGCTATGTCATAAACAATATCTTTATTATTTTTGTCTCAACTCTCATTTTGTAACACAATGATAACAGATTTCTCACTGTTTCTCCATTACATCCTAAGATAGCAAATAGCTGCTGCATTTATTAAGATATCTCTGCATACATGTAATTTAGCAAACATTTATGAATTATAAGGATGTCAGATATTTTAGTGCAATCTGTTACAAAGACTAACCTTGTGTGTTTGTTCCTAGACTGAAGGGATGGGGGGAGTGGGAAGTCCCAACACTTCAGTGGCAGAACAACCATAGCACTTGGAGTGGTAAAGTGGTAGATGCTCAGCTTTCTCTAAGTCCTAATGGAATTTAGGTAATCAAATTTATTACTGTGCCATGCCTGTGTTTCTATCCTAAAGCATATGGTATCCAAGGATGTGACGTGCTTGGCAAATATTTATTTATGGATTTCTCTTTGCTAGTACAATGTGTATTGTCCTGTTTGGTTGTTAAACACCCAAGACCAGTGTCTGGTTGATGTTCAGCAAATATCTTATTTCATCAGTGTAAGCATGTATAAGTATATAGCCTGAGCAATACATGATCTGAGACCCTCTAAGAGGAAAAAAACTTGATGCCTTTGAATGGATATTACTTATTCAGACATAAGCCACTAGCTGAAAATGTTTAGTGGCTCTGGGTTGTTGCAAAGACAAAAGGAAAGTGGTGCAATTGTTCTTCATCTAGAACACAATTTGGGCATGTTTTTCTCTGAACATAGTGGAAGAACAACGAGAGTAGGTCTGTCTTTCTTTGAATATCTCTAATTTTTACCTCTTCAGTAAGCTTTTTGTGGCAGGTTATTCTAAACAGATATTGATTTGCTATATCTTAAACTTTACATAGGTAGCTTACAGGTAGAAATAAATATTTATTTATTTTATTTAAGCAATTAAAATAAATCTTTATGAAGGTCACATGAGGCCTTAATACCTATTTGGTCCCAATTTTCAAGGCATTTTCACAATTAAAATTAGATATACAGTGCAGCAAATGAAAATTGTTTTGTTGCCCAATTAAAACTTTTTAAAATTGATATAAAAGAATGTATAAAGAGCAGGGCAGAAAGTTGCTCTAATGTATGGGAGTTCTAGCAAAACTCTTTATTGCCTGGTTTTGTTTCTGCTCTCAGTGAAGGGGACAAAGTTTTGTAAGCATGAGAGTGTCCCTGTGTTTTCTGTCTCAGTATCAGAGAGCTGGTTCTGCTGCAGTGCAGAACCTGGCTGTGTGTACAGTGAGTCAGTAATCATTGGACCAATATTATTAGGGCTTTAATTTTTGTTAATAACAAAATAAACAATTAGGACTTTCTGAAAAAAGAATAGTTTCTGTTGGAATTATCATGTGATTTTTAGGAATTCTAGTGGAAAACATTATCATGCTGTAAAAGATGGTCATTAATAAGGGCTGTGCATGCTTATTGAGAAATTGCATGCAGAGACAGAGTAACTTCCTTCATGGTTTTAATTGTCTCTGAAGTTACTATGCTGTAAATGCCTCTGTTAGAATATGAATCTACCCACTTAATATGGTTACATAAGAGCACAGACTAATTTCTTCAGTTATTAAATTATAAATGAAATTAAGTTGTCATGTTTCCTACTTGCATGAAGACAAGGCTTCTCCTCTAAAGTGTAATTTTATTTTTATTTTTGCAAAATACAGGTTTTAACTTCCTTATTCCTTTATTTTGAGTTTTTTTGGCTGCATTGTTCCTTTATAGTTTTTAATGGAATGAAACAAAGTTGTTTTGCTCTTTCGCAGTGTCTGGCAATAGCTCAGTTCTGGTGAAGAAGCAGCCAAGAACAGCTGGTTGATCCCCAGATAAATTACTACATAAAGCAGCTGATGGGTCCAACCTTTTCTGAGTTTGCACTCCACGTGGGTCTGGGTTTCCTTGCTTGCTTTGTATGCAGTACTGCAGACTGCTCTGCATGAATCTAAAAGTATGTCACATCCAATCCAAAGTTTATCCTACAAAGTTCAATAGAAAAAGTGAGAGTAATTATTCAACTGCCATCTGACTTTTCTGTTTAAAATTGCATTTTTTTCTTACGTGCCAGCTATACATTAAAGAAGTCTGATGAAAGTTAGGTCTACCAAGAAAAAAGGTATTATCAAACAGCCATTCTGTAAAACATTCTACAATATTTATTCATAGCTTTGTAAAACAAAAGGAAAGCTTGGCAGAAAAATGACGTTTTCCAAGAGTCTGGCAGCTAACATTTGGCTACATCATTGAGTAGCTTACAAAATATTAATTACAACTGCAGTTTACCCTCAGATTGCCAGTAGAAGTTGAATCATTGAAGGAGAAAGTTTCCATGTGAATCTGACTTCAATAATTTTATACAGTTTTATTTCCTTTTCCAAATATGATTTTTTGTTTCCATTTTGAAAACTTCTGCTGCATCAGAAACCTCTGTGGTCTTTCCACCATCAAATGTCTACAAGGGCTTGTAGAAAATCTCTCCACTGGGCTCTTCAGATGGCAAGAAACAGTTTTAACCTATTTAATAATTTACTTGATTCTTTCTTCTTCACAGCATTGTAACAACTACCATACTTTAAAAGCAAATTTAGTGTTCTAGGGGAAGGAACCTTAAAATTTGCCCCAAAAATGAAATGCTCTTCTCCCTGAAGAGAGACTAGAAATTGGTGAATAGAAATGCAAATTTCTCAATCTCTTCTGAATGTAGGGGAAAAGCATTGCCCTGGTCTCAGCCTCAGCACTTACAGGGCTGGACTGAGTTCTCCCCTGCTATAGATCCAATCTTGAGAGCAGTGAGATGGCATTGCCAGGTTTTTCTACCTGGGGATTCATGTGGTCCTGCTTTTCACTTCCTTAAGGCACCAGGTGCTTTCGGGGCTGGAAGTGCAGTATGAGTGTGAGGAGTTGGGTTATTCTGTTGTTTTGGGTTTTTTTGGTGCTTCTTGCCCTGTACTGCTGATCCTGAGAACACACAGACTTCCTCAGCAGGGCATCCTGAAGAGCAGGGCTCGCCATGGAAAACCTCACCTGGAAGGTGAGGCACAGCTGAGGAGGGACTGAACTGCCCAGAGTTCTCTGCCCGAGTGACATTTGGGGGATCCCATTCTGGATGTGGGGTACCAAGGTCTCCCTGCTTTAGGGCTTAAGATGAGTAGTTGGGCTAAGCTAATTCTTGTGTGCAGCCCTGCTTGGGTGACTTGTGAACTAAGGCCTTCTTTACTGAGAACTGAAAAAATGCCCTTTAAAAGTCCAGAGGTAGAATTACCATCAAAACTTGTTTTCCTAGTGAAATGTTTTTACTGCTGCCTAATTCACTGATATCTATCGTACTTCTTTTTTGCTATTAGGAGTTGGCTTTCTGTGGCTATATAGTTGTATTCATTAATTGTAAGTAAGCTGGTTGAAATGTCACACTTTCTAAATGGAATTTGCACTTGAACCAGTCCCCCAGAATGATTTCTTGGTGTTTTTAAATGGCTGTGATCTGGGTTCATTACAAAGATTGTATTTTATGTGTCTAAAAAACTTTTGGGTAATTAGTATTTGTAAAAACTTGCCTCTGCCAGTGAGATGCATATCACAATCTTACAGATACATAATCAATAAACCAGGAATTCTGAGCTGTGTTCCAAATTTCCTTCCAAGCTTTCCAGCAGTATTTATTTAGCCATTAGCCATGCCCATGCACTTATTGATCTTCAGTCTACAGCTANAAGGAAAGCTTGGCAGAAAAATGACGTTTTCCAAGAGTCTGGCAGCTAACATTTGGCTACATCATTGAGTAGCTTACAAAATATTAATTACAACTGCAGTTTACCCTCAGATTGCCAGTAGAAGTTGAATCATTGAAGGAGAAAGTTTCCATGTGAATCTGACTTCAATAATTTTATACAGTTTTATTTCCTTTTCCAAATATGATTTTTTGTTTCCATTTTGAAAACTTCTGCTGCATCAGAAACCTCTGTGGTCTTTCCACCATCAAATGTCTACAAGGGCTTGTAGAAAATCTCTCCACTGGGCTCTTCAGATGGCAAGAAACAGTTTTAACCTATTTAATAATTTACTTGATTCTGTCTTCTTCACAGCATTGTAACAACTACCATACTTTAAAAGCAAATTTAGTGTTCTAGGGGAAGGAACCTTAAAATTTGCCCCAAAATGAAATGCTCTTCTCCCTGAAGAGAGACTAGAAATTGGTGAATAGAAATGCAAATTTCTCAATCTCTTCTGAATGTAGGGGAAAAGCATTGCCCTGGTCTCAGCAGCAGCACTTACAGGGCTGGACTGAGTTCTCCCCTGCTATAGATCCAATCTTGAGAGCAGTGAGATGGCATTGACAGGCTTTTCTACCTGGGGATTCATGTGGTCCTGCTTTTCACTTCCT
>VZTT01019234.1:18891-65945 GCA_013400855.1 Buphagus erythrorhynchus | reverse complement strand
GTGATTTCTGTGGCTATATAGTTGTATTCATTAATTGTAAGTAAGCTGGTTGAAATGTCACACTTTCTAAATGGAATTTGCACTTGAACCAGTCCCCCAGAATGATTTCTTGGTGTTTTTAAATGGCTGTGATCTGGGTTCATTAAAAAGATTGTATTTTATGTGTCTAAAAAACTTTTGGGTAATTAGTATTTGTAAAAACTTGCCTCTGCCAGTGAGATGCATATCACAATCTTACAGATACATAATCAATAAACCAGGAATTCTGAGCTGTGTTCCAAATTTCCTTCCAAGCTTTCCAGCAGTATTTATTTAGCCATTAGCCATGCCCATGCACTTATTGATCTTCAGTCTACAGCTAATTTTTTTGGTGTATTTTTATTTTCAGTATAACTTGGCTGCACAGATGGGTTTGGTAGTTTCCAGCAGGCAGTTCCTTTAACCTCTTTACAAGAATGAGGGGACTAGGTGGAGTTCCACTAAACACAAACTTTTTCCTTTTTTTTGACACTGGTATTTCATCGTGGTCAGTAAAGCTTATCCTGAGTTTCTGCCTGGTTATTGCTTTGCTTTACTATTAGTGAGCTGTGGACTTGGACACCTGACTTAGTGCTGCTATAAGAAAAGATACCAATGCAGGAATTGTCTCTCACTCTACTTTTCCCCTTCATATTTATGATCTCTGTTTCAGAGCAAGATACCATAGTGCTTTTATGGCCTGAAAGAGATGAGTCAGCTAGAAAGTGTTTTGAAGTCTGAGGAGAAGCAGCTGATGATGTCTCTTTTAAACTGTGGGCCAGACCCATTGGATGGATCCCAGGGGTGTTGGGAATTTGGAATTGCTGGATACCTTGCACTGCTCTGTGCTCCTGCAGAGACATGTTAGAGCAGGGATTGGGAATGAATTCCAGTAGGAACCTAGAGAAAGGGATTGTCTGGTTGGATCATTTTCTTCCTTAACAAGCACTTCATGATTTCAAAGCATAAATAATTAGAGTAAGTTGCTGATGTTTCTCAGAACATCTGTTTCTTAGTAAAAGTGGGGCTCTTTCACTGCTTTTGCTGTGCTGTGGCTTTCTCTGGGTTGTTGTGCAAGGCACTGGGAGCTCCACTGGAAGTCCAAGCAATGCATTAAATCTGCAGGCAAAATGCAAATTACAGCAACTGAAAAGTGTAGCATCGTTTGGAAGATTACACAAAAGCTTGTTATTCCTGGGCATTTACATGAGCAAAGCAATGACCTCCTCTGGCATCTCCTGCTCTCAGCTGGAATGGCTTTACCAAAGCAGCTCAGGGCAGTGACAGAACAGCTCTGGTCAGTGTCCTGCTGGAGGTGGCACTCACTGACCATCTGCTCTCTGCTTCTCTTGGCTCCTGCTGTTGCTGCCACTCATTACAAAAATATTCTTTGTGGGGTAGGAGGATGTCACTGTGTTTAGACAAAACTAAGTCTCTGAAATCAACTCCTGTTGTCACTAGACTTCACAATAAATGTATTTAATGAGAGTATCTTAATCCAGATAAATATTTCTTCTGGTTTGGTGCCAGTGTTCTCCTTCTGAAGTAGCTGAATGTTTTGTACAGAGCTCATTTCCCTGCTGGTTGTACCTAGATATTAAAGCAGGGGTGGCCCTGCTCAGGAGTGGTGCCATGGGTGTTAAAGTGAAATAAAGTGATGAAGGGATGGTTGCTCACTCACAAAAAACAGCAAGAGTATTTGGTATGGCCATGTGCAGTGGGTTTTTAAGCTAGTGTTCTGGTGGATCTGAAAAGCTGAGTAATTTTTGTAGCTTTAAGATAGGAGCTTATTTATGCTTTACAGTCCTCCTATACATGTGCAAGGGGCCTGCAGTAGGCCTTCTTACTATTTCTGTTTGATTTTTTAATACCAGAGTTGAAGCTTTTGCATTAAACTTTGAGGTTTTTGCCACTTTGATGTACCAGATCTACTTGCACTGACAGGGGTGAATAGAGACCTTACTCTACCTCTTGTGAGGAAATGTATTGTATTTTGTGAGGGAATGAATATTGGCTTTAGTGATTTCCTCAAGTCAAATAACATGGGGTCCTCTGATTGCAATATTGCTTTCATTATCTCATAAATAGCAGCTGTTTGTCCTGGATGTGAATTGCCACAAAAATGGTTGAGATGGTAATTTTGAGTGCTTTACACACCTTTTAAAAAATGTAAGAAATATTATTTCATTCTTCAGTGCTGCAATATTCAATCATTTTAAAAATTATTGGAATACAATGCAGATTTTAATGGTAAAAATAGTTCTGGGCTTTAAAAATCATGCACGTGAGGATGAGTTAAATACACTGATGGAGAAGAGGATAAGAGCCTGTGAATAGAAAGAATTTGTAAAATTTTGTAATGTTCCCTCATATATTGTCATCATAGGACAGGTATTTGAGAAATCTTTGTCTTTCTTGAATGAAGCTGATTGTGAAGAGAAATATTATCTCTCCCTGTAGTATTTCTATTATTCCTCTGCCTCCTGGATGCATCATCCCAGTTTCCAGGTGCCCTCTCTCCCTGTCCTGCTTTTAGCCTGGGTAGGTTGCTTGGGAACTCATTAGAGCTGTGGTAGGACAAGGTCTAGAGCTAATCAGATTGCTCTGTCTTGTATTGTCTTTTCCCCTTTTTGCATTCTTTATAGTTTCAGATTTATTCAAGGTTGTGTGATGTGGTTGGATGCACCATATGCTAAGCAATAGGTGCCTTTCAGCACCACATAAATCAGGAGAGACACTGCAATGTTCATCCTACCTGTGCTGGCATCAGCTGCTCTTTGTTCCTCACCTGAGTCACAAAGTGCCATTTCAGACATGAGCAGAACAGACTGAGCACAGCAGCTCTTGGTGGCAGGGGTGGGGACAGGAGGGTTATTTTGTGCTTTGATCCTGAATACCTGCCAGTGGTGGTAGTTGTGAAACCACAGTGTTTTTCTGAAATGCTGATATGAAATATGGTTTTCTGTAATCTCTGTGCAGTCTTCAGCCTGCTGTGAGAGGGAGGAGTAGGCTTAATTATTTCAGAGTGCAATTTCCTTCCTAAATGCATCCAAGTCTGGTTCCTGTTTGGAAGGCAGATCATGGCAGAGGATTTTCTGATGCCAGTCCTGGATGTTTTCCATTTTCACAGATTTAGCTGAATTTTGCATATGACTGTGCAGATATGTAGCCTTGGAATGATTGAGTTCTGATCCCAGAATGATTAATCTAATACAAATGGTCTCGTGGCCAAAGATCCTTCACAGATCTGCCATTGTGCATTGAAAAAGTTACTTTTGGCATCTGCTATTTATTTTTCTAAAATAAGATGACTTGTAAAAAAGTCCACTTGTGACCTTTGTGTTGAGAAAACAGAGTTTATTTTAGTCTTTGATATTCTCATTACTAGAAGATGGATTCCCATTTAATATTTGTCCTTATGCATTTTAAGCTTATTTAGGCTTTGTCAATATTTTTAAGACCTTTGAGCTTAATAATCACATTCAGCAGTGATCTGGTTGCTGTCCTGGTCAAGCCAGAAATGATCCTCAGTTTATCTTGTTCTTACCAGCAATTCCTGCTCTGTGCACTCTCCTCTCTACCTAAAACACCTTCTCTAAATGCACATTGAAAGTGCACATCTGATAGTTCATAAAAATTTGATCGGTGTCTCATTTCTCTATCAATTCTCCATAGTGATCAAATAAGCAAGATGGCATTATCAAGAATCCAGGATGAGCAGTTAGACAGTACAATGTAGACTCTAAATATATTGAGAGCAGATGAAATCCTAATTATTATTTTGTAGTCAGACATGATAAAATTGTTGATAGTAGTATAGAAGACAGTTTATAAGAATATAAATATTTCTGATCTGAAAGAGAGGAAGCACATATCTGTGATGAGGTATTCCTAGGATATAGCAGTACCAAAGTTCATTCAAACCAGGTGAATTACTTATTCATGAGGCTGAACTGTGGCTGATAAAGCTCTTTCCTATTAGCAGTTGCAGATAAGAAGTATCCAAAGGAATTAGAGACTTACCAAAGGAATCCTCTGGAACTCATTGTTTTCTGGTTTGGTGGATTTTTGTGTTTCTTTCCCCCAGAGCTGCCAGGCAGTAAAGTTTTGGCATTCTAGAAGAAGATTGATGATTCTTAAGTAATTTGTAGAGCTTAATAGGATTATTTACCTGAATATTAGAATTGGCCAGTATGACTGTGGAAATAATGAGTGTCTAATGTGGAACATGATGAATGCAGTTAAGAGGGATATAGATCTGAGACAATTAGCATGACTTTTTTGATAGACAATAGTGTCATACTAACTTTA
This sequence comes from Buphagus erythrorhynchus, assembly GCA_013400855.1. Lineage (NCBI taxonomy): Eukaryota > Metazoa > Chordata > Aves > Passeriformes > Sturnidae > Buphagus > Buphagus erythrorhynchus. The sequence continues at coordinate 61,616 of VZTT01019234.1, read as the reverse complement.
TAAGACATTCTCATTTAATTCCAGTCTTGCCCAGTTGATTAAAAACTACTAAAGACAGATCATAGATGCAAGGGATTGTCAACATTTAACTATAACACTGCTTAAATAAACAAGAAAATTAATTATGCAGAATGTAGCAAACTTGCATTATGTGAATAAGATGTAGCTTATGGTTATCTCAAAGTGTAATTTTAAATAGGAAGTGGTCACTGTACTTGCATAGTTCTAGATTGCAGAAAATGCTGAGCTCAATAGTTTGGTGCAATAGTAAAAGTAGTATTTAAGCATTACTTATGTGTACAGATATCTCTGGAAAAAATAGAGAATACTAAACAACAACCTGAGCTCCTAGCCATTCTTCATGGTTTGGGCAGCTGAATTCACTGAACCACCCATTCTATCTGAGGGCTTTTGATTTGGTCATGCTCTAACAGAGGTTAAATATTTGAGAAAGGAACTGGGTTCTGGGAAATAGTCATGGAAAAAGCAAGAGGATGGTGATAATGGCTGATTAAGAGTTTATGATTTCTCAGGGAGAAATTGTCCTGAAGCCCTTATTCTAGTCCTAGATTTCAAAAAAGGAAACTGTTTAGTAAGAGCAGTAGTTCCTGTATTTGACATTGGTATGAGGACTATTTAGATAATCTTATTCTGAGTCCAGAATGTAACTGGAAAACTGGTGAAGATCATAAAAATGGTTAAACAATAAAATATATGTCTAGAGTGAATCAGTGCTGCTGTTTATCTGAAGGAGATGCTTTAGATGTTTATGTATTTTTGTGAGGTTTGCTGGTATTTGAACAAAGATTGTCATTTTTTTGTTGTTGCTGGTTTTTTTTGTTTGTTGGAGTGTTTTGTTTTTTTAAAGAATATAATCAAACTTCAACTTGGGAATACTGTTGTTCTGTAGAGATTACTTTCAAGTGACAAGAAAAAATCAGACATTTTACTTCAAGAAAAAAGTATGTTTTTCTTCAGTAACATGAACATAAAAATACTGGATGAAGTGGCAGCAGTAGACAAACTATATCCATGTAATTCATTGGAGCCAATAATATTGAATTATCACAAATCAGCTTTGCAGCTACGTCATTCAATAACCTGTGGTATTTATTTATTGCCTTATTAATGAAGTATGGGAAGAGCAGCCTAACAAAAAGAAAAAATCGTTCACTAGAATTGAGCCAATCAATCCAGAAAAATGACTAAATGATTCTTGTTGTAAAACTTTACTAATTAAAATAAGAGCTTCAGGGTAACAGTGTGTTGTTGAATGTAACCAATCGGTGGCAGTGGTCCCAGCTCAGACGCGAGTGCAGCCCACAGAAACTAATTGTCTGAGTTGTTTTAGTCTTGCCAGAGCCTAAATCCTCTCATGTTTGTCTAGGAGATGAGAAAAAGCTTTTCTGTTTTGTGCAAACTCTGGCAGATTACACACTGTAGGCAAGACAATGATGCAGGGTTTCGGCTTCTTCACGGTGGTGTAGAACGTTGCCACTTGAATGAACATCAGGCTGGCTTGGTTTTCTTTGCAAATAATCCAGGAAGGTTGAATTCCATTACTGTTTAAGACTTGCACTTGCTGTAATGTTTAACTGATTAAAAGAATAATGGCAAAATGTGTTTGACTTAAAAATATCCTACTTATCCTCGTGCCAAATAAGCCCTGTGATATCCATCCCACTCTTAAACATTTTTATGATGAATCATCTCATTTATTTTTAGGTAAACACTTATTCACAGTAGGACAACCTTCCTATGATTTATTCTGCAAACAAAATCCAGCCCCACAGTTAGATGCTTATAAATGGACTGAAAATCATGTTTATGCAAAGCAAAAGCACCAAGACTGGGCTTCATTGGCCTCTTGCTTAAGCTTTTTACCTCCTGGAGGCCATAAGCCATGAACTGGCCCTTTGAGTGGAAGGATAATTTAATTTATTCTCAAGAAGTCAAAATGTAAATTAAAGACTAAAATCCATTCCATTATGGCAATAAATGTAATGTTCTCAGTGAGGCATGACCAACACCAACATCTTGTACTGAAAAAAATGGATCATGAAACACAGTAGGGATATTGTCAGTCTTTCCCTTGGGGGAAGAAGAGGATCTTATTGCCCATGAATGATGGGGAGAAATGTGTTCCATTTAATTTGTCATTCACTGAACTTGCTTATGAAAATCTAAAATTAATTTAATAGAAAAAAAAAAAGCGGTTCACCCAAGAGTCTGCAAAGCGATAATAAGAGAAAACAGCACTAAGTCAGTAATTTTCAGCAAGCTGTTAAAAAAGTAATCCTGCTCCAAACAAGAGCAAAATTTGGGGTAAATACTTTGAGGTCAAAGAATATGTCCATCGAAATTAGCATGAATGTTTGCCACTTATATAGATTCTGAAGGAATATTCTAAATGAGCACCCAGCTTGTTTTCTGGAATGAAATTTGAAAATGTTATCTCTATAGTTCATTCAAAATGAACGTGGCAGTCTCTTGTCTTTATGTTCCAAAATGATTCCTAATCAAGTCTTCACTTAAAAAACCCCAAAACAATCCTGCCTGAAGATAAACAGCAAAACACCTCTGTTAACCATCTTATTCATCACTAGAGTTAACTTGTTAAGGAGTTGTTTCTTTCAAATGATTCAATCAGCTAAGCAGATATTTTGTATTGCCATGGAAATGAAATCGTAAAGTGTAATTGTCAGGTTTAAAAAGTTTGATGTGCAATACAATGTTTTTTCATCTATCCTTTGCTTTCTTGTTTCTTCCTAATTAATTTCCTGATTAGAATCTGAGTGATAAACTTGATTTGTACTCAAGATAGGATCCTAACATAAAAGGCTGAGTCATAGAGGTGAAATAGATAATTGTTTAAAGTTTTACCAAGTTGCTTGTTTTCTTTTTATCTAATTCTTCTGGAGAAATCTGGATAATTTATTTTACTTTGTGTTTCTGGTGCCTCAAAGACTGAAAAATAATTGTTTGGGACTACAGACATTTCATACTAAGCACTAAAGCACGAATTGGTTCCAGGGCTGTAGTTACTGATAATAAAAAGGAAAAGTGTTTAAATTTGAATATTAAATTATGTTCCAAATCCACAGTTCTTGGCTTTCTCTACTTTTTGGCTTAGTGGTTGCAATACAATTTAAAAATGCAATTACTTACCTTTAGGCAAAGAAATGTGCTGGGTACCTGGTGCCTTCTAGACCAGAGCATTTATTTATTTATCTCCAGGTTTCACTGTTGGTAGTGATTATCTGCATTTAGATCTGGCTTTAAAGTGAGGCAATTCCCATTTTCATCCCATATCCACTGCCTTGCCTTATACAAAGAGTCACAGAGGTCTCTCTTATCCAGTTATATTTAAGACATACCAGTTATAAGGCTTTTTAGCAGCTTCAGTGACTGGCTTCTTACTGAGATTCACCTGAATTTCTTTTTTGGGGGTGGAGTTTCTACTCCCACCCCAGGACACTATTCACCATTTTATAAGAAATACAAAAAAAAAAAAAAAAGCTAATTATATGGCTAGGGGAAGTAAACAAGTTCAATTATTTTTGCATGGATTTGAGTATAGATTTGATTGTTGATTCTCCAACATTTCTTTTTTTTACCCTTATTGAGCTTTGTTCTTGCAGGCATTTGGAGCTGGTAAAGGAGAGGCTCCCAAGGATGCTGTTCCAGGTCAGGGGGCAGAAAGGAGGAAGGCAATCAATCTTCCTGCCTGGTCCAACAGCCAGCCTTGCTCCTCAGCTACAGCAGTCTGCATTCAGTGGTGGTCACTCTGGCAGCCACAGGTTAAAATAGATAATGGCATTTTAAAAAAGGCAGGCAAACAACAAATACTTGAGGTATTGTTTGCTGGTCCTGTAAACAAAAAAAAAAAAAAAAGACTTTTTTTGAGCTGTCTCATTGGAAAAAGAAAAGTAGTATTTTGTCACATCCTCATCAGGAAGAGGGATAGCAATCCCAGCTCTCCCAAGAAGCTGAGCAGGGACTGCAGGGCTGTACGTGATAATATTCAGCCCACAATAGAACCAAGTAAATGACAAGATAGATGTGGTTTTGTCCTTTTGCAATTACAATTCTCTCAAATGTCAGAAAAAAATATTTTCAGGCCATGGGGAATGAAATTAATTTTTCAACTGTATAACAGGATTTTTCTTGATGTAGAATTGAACTATACCCCACAGTCATGCAATTTACTTGTCATAGGCACACACTACTTTCATTCCTTAAGTCTATATTTCCTGGAATTACTTTTGCAATGTATATTTTACTGGAACTGTGTCATTCACTGAACCCTTACCTTTCAACGTAGTGCTTAAAAAGAAAAAGCCCACAAACAACAATAATGAAAACCTCGAAGAACAACAGCAACAGCCACACAAAAAAGGCACAAAGTCCCCCAAACAAACAAAAAAAAACCAACCCTAAACCAAGTGAAGCTGAGAAGGGAAATAAATTCTGAGAAGTAGAGATACTGTATCAGTCACTTGTTTGAAATATCCAGGTTTTCTTGTGTACTTTAGGTGGGCTTTTTGTTTGTTTGATTTGTGTTTTTTAAAGGGAGAAAAATTAAATTGCCTTAACTGAGTTTTCACAGTGGAACTCAGTGGAATCTTTTCAAGAAAAGGATGTAATTTTCCAAAAGCCACATTGAAATGTAAATACTAATGATGTCCCAGACACCCCCACCTCTGCTGTCCTAAATGTCTGTGGAGAGATTCTGAGCAAACTTCTGTCAGTTTTGGGCTCTGAATCACTTTTAGCTTATAGACAAGTTCTGTAACCCTCCCCTCCTCAAGGACTGTGTCTGAAATACACAAATAAATGTGCTAAGATCATTGGTATGCTGCATTGAAAATAACTTTTTTTGAGAAAACCTACTTAGAGGTTATAATAGCATTATTACGCAGTTTCATACCCCTAAATAAGGATTGGCAATTTTTAAACTGACTGGGCAACTCTGAAAGCATTTTGTAAATATGCACTTACATGACTTTTGTGTAAACCCTTCTAAAAATAGCCTTCCTTAATCATGTTTTCTGCTGAGAGCATGGCCTTCATATGACCTTGTGCTTTAATAAGCGGTACATTGAAGCATTGCTACTTAATTAGTTAATGATACCTTGATCAAATTAGATAAATGGTTTGGAACAATACTGAACTCAATTAATTTTCATTTTCAACTGATTACTATTGCTACTAATGCCTGTAATTCGACATGTAGTTTTGTGCTGTGATATCTCATCCATTTCTGTTTAAAACAGGAAAGCTAGATCTTTCCAGACCCAAATGCATTTATTATCCTGAGTGTAATTACATTTAAGCTTGTTAATTGGTGGCACTGGATATGTATTTTTGACACGTGATGCTTATGTAATCTGTGCCCTGCTAGTATTTGCAGGTGAGGTGTGCATCAGCCTTGTGTCTGAGGGGCAGGTGTGCTGAGCCAGCCTCCCAGCACACCAAGAGCTGCCTCCAGAAGGCAGCCCAGGGCCAGTCTGCTCCTCCAGGGCTGCTGGGCTGGCCAGGCTGGCTCAGGCTCTGCCCCAGCAGCTGCAGGCTGGGCAGGCAACCCCACACCAAACCCAGCTCCAGGCCCTGTTGGACAGTTTGAGATGGAGCTCTGCCCTAGGGCTCTTCACTAAGAAAGTTCATCATTTTAATGATGACTTGAAATGTTTTGTTTTCTATTTAGCCGTGTTATTCTGTGTGAAATTTTAAAAATCAGTATTTTGTCAGATGGGGAGTCAAAACGACATCAGTGAAATGTCAACCTGATACAGAGCTTACTGTGACTTTTCTTGCTTATAAATGCAAAAAAGGCAAACTTAAGCTACAAGCCACTTCTTTGATGTGGTGTTTGATCTGATGAATGGTCTTAGTCTCTCATTAAAGCCACCTTTTCTGCCAATAAAGGCTTTATTCAGATTTTTTCATATGATTACTACCCGACAATGACAAGAAGTGAGTGGGAGGAACTCATAAGAAAAGACCAATTAGTACCATGTGTTCCAGACATATGAACTGAGGTGATACCAGAAAAGGGAAAGCCAAACACTTGTATCTGAAAGCGTGATCAGTGGCTATTTTACATTAATTTGAAAAATATATTCTCTTTATACTAGTTCTGGAAACAACCTATACTTTATACAGTTAACCCCCCTTATATCTGTACTAGATTTTGCATTGCCTTAATGACTGACATGGTGGTTTAGCTCTGTATACAATGAAACGTGGAGAGCTGTGGTGGGCTATTTAAAATAATGTTTTTATTAAAGCAGTGAAGGATCTTCAATTCCTGGTAATATCCATAGGTACTGTGCTTGAACAACACTGTTTTTCCATTGGTATGCTGTGATCTATCAGCATAAGATCTAGGAGTGCCACAATGCTCATAAGTGTCCAGAAGGTCTATTGGCAATCAGTGAGTTTTTTATCTTATAAAATAACATTACAACTTGTAATCCCATTAGCTTTTCTAATCCCAAGGACTTCTACAGATTCTGTAGATTTTCTGGTTTAGCGGGGTTAATGCAGAGATCATGAGATGTTTATTTGCTGCTATATCCCAGAGCATTTGCAGTAGTCTTAGAAAATAATGTAATAAATCATACTTCAAATACAACTGTGGTCTCAGTTCTTGAGGTGGTTTGTGGTCATTTCAGGGTATAATTGTGTAATGTGTTTGTTAGCAAAATATCACAGAATAGAATCATAGAACAGCCTAGATTAGAAATTACCTCAAAAATCATCCAGTTCCAAAGCCCTAAAGCATGTCAGTATCTTCTAACCTCTGCAGGAAAGATTAGGTTGCACATAAAAGTGAAGTTAGCCAAGACTGATAACTGTAACACAGCTTTAGTCATGAAAATGTGGTGGATTTTTCTGTTTTGATATCATAAAGAATACTAAAGTATACAAATAGAATTATAGGACTGTATTTCATGTTTAGTAAGTCAGTGTGAGCTTCTGGTCCTTACTGAAGGTAATACGAAATATCTGGAAGTTGGATCTATTATTTTATCTCTCTTAATATGAAATTTTATGAAAACAGCAGAACTTATTCCAATGAAGTGCTAATTCCGTTGAAGAAAAAGACTTCCTAAATTCACAGAATCATTGAATTGTTAGGGTTGGAAGGGACCTCTGGGGATCACCCAGTCCAACATCTCTGCCAAGACAGGGTCACCCAGAGCAGGTTACACAGGATCCTGTCCAGGTGGGTTTGGAATGCCTCTGGAGAGGGACATTGCCCAGCCTCCCTGGGCAGCCTGTGAATTCATGTGTAAGGAATGAATTTCTGCTTTTTGAACAGATGGTAGTGTTGTGATTATAGAAGCTGGTCTGGTCTGTTTTTATTTCTCTCTGTGTAGGTTAATACTGAAGTTAATTACAGTTTTCATTCAAGAGACAATTTTTTTCTTATGAATATAGGTTTATTTTTTTAATTGGCATATTTTGAAACTCAGTCCTGTAGGTGTTTTATACGTAGGGAGCTCCAAAAAAGAATCAGCTTGTGAGTCCTAAGTAGTTTTGGAGATTGATGAAATGGTTGGGAGACCTTGAAGGAGTCAGTGTTATCCCTGCAGGACAGAGTGTTCCTGCTGCAGCTCTCTGTAGGTTTTTAGTGGGAACTCAGACCCACAAAACCAGGGAAAACCAAATGTTAAGGAGAGTTGGTGGCAACAAGGTAACTTCAGAAGCTGTGAGTGAACAGTAAAGAAAAATATCCTCAAAAGAGCATAGAAAGGGGTTTAGGAAACCTTGGGAAGAGAAGCAATAAATCAACAGTTTTGTGTTTTCTCTCTGTAATTATTGTCCTTATCTTCTGAAGTTTAAGTTTTACTTAAATGCCAAGTAAATAATTGTATATTGTCTAATTGTCTAATATTGTATATTGTCTAAATATTATCTAATAATTGTAGTATTATTAACTGAAAAGGACAAAGAATCTAATAGTACTAATACTTTTTTTTTTAAATAATGCTATTGCCTAGAAATATTTTACCTTACCAGCTTAAGTATTTAAATGCCTTGATGGGAAACAAATGGAATAATTACAGCTATTTTTGTAGCCCTTGTTGTGTAGGGTTTGAGACTAGAATGTGTAGAATGTGTATGTCTTGAATAGTATTAGTCCTTGAAAGTAAAAGAACCCACAGACTCTTGTTTATGTTTTATTTTATCTTCCCAAAATCTTAATTGCCTTATTTGACTCTTTATATATGCTGCCTGCTTTACAGCACCCGGCCATGCCAGTATATTCTGTTTTTATTATAATGCATACTGTGTTGCTACAATTAAAATAAACCTTTGCATTTCAAATTGTCATTTTTTTTATTTCCTCTTTGGCAATGAAAAAACATCCTTGTCAGAAATGCAAAGCATTCTCTTCACAGTCTTATTAAATAAGCAAAGTAGGTCACTCAGATGTTCTTGTATCAAGCTAATGCAGAAACTAAACAGTCATTGTACTTTAAAGCTGTGAATCTCAACCCTTGTTCCTACAAGGTGTGACCTTATATCAGAAGTCACTTTAAAGCTTTGAAAAAATCTGACATATTATGCCTGTAACATGTCAGGAAGCCACGGGATGAGCTGAGCAGAATGAACTCCTTCATAGCCAGGAACAAACTGAAGTGTGAACTGAGGTGGAGATATGTTTGTCAGTCATCATGGCAGGTTTAAAAAAAAAATCAAACCACAAAGAAAAGTATGTTTTATAGGTTTTTCCTTCTTCATGAGCCCTTAACATTATAGTGCTGTTTTTGTTCTTGGTCAGAGAGAAACACTCTCCATACCACACCCCCCAAACAGTAATGCATCAATAACAAAAATAGCCATAAAATAATTATTCTGATTCTCTGGAGAAACATTTGCATCTAGATGAGCCTTCCTGCCATGGACAGAAAAAAAAGAATGCTTAGCAATTAACTAAAAGCACATGCTATGGATGCATCCAATTTTCTTTTAATTGCGAGAATTTCACAATGTAAAGGGTGCTTTATCTTTGCTGTTGGAGATTTCCATTATGATATCAACTTCTGAAAGATATGACTAGCAAAAGGTACCTAGAATAAAAATGCCCAGTTAATTGTACAGCAAATTCTGTCAATTACTATGCAAAATATAGAGATGGTTGGGCTATAAACAAAAGATATTTTAGAAGTCAGTCAGTATAATGGAAAACTAAACTATGGCTGTTTATGAGCTGGATCCATACTGGTTTGTGAGATGATAATTGATCTTTTTGTATTGAAAGTCTTCTACACAGATTTAGTTCCAGTACCAGCTGATAGCTGTATCATCTGCATTAAGAATTATGCCCGTAGTGTCTCATAAAAAGTGGGGAGCGTGCTAGGAAGTGTGGGTTTGTTTTGCTGAAGCTGTTTGGCGTTACTGCTCAGCTAGGAGGTTTTTACTGAGGTTTTTGTCATTTTGTGGTAGTGTGAGTACAGAACAGAGGAGTGGGAGGCGTTGCTGGTGTGCCAGTGTCTGGGTGGGCACTGTGCAGTGCCACTTGTTGGAAGCAGCGAGCACCATCAGCTCACTGAGTGTTCCAAGGTGAGGGACAGCACTGCTCATCAAGTGAGGCCACTTGTACATGATGTGGCTTCCAGAAATGTGTGTCCTTTTGAGCTTATAAAAATCAATTGGGCCTGAGAATTATTTCCTCCACCCCCCTCCATTCTGGAAGGCTGTTGAGGTCTTTATTTCATAGAAACTCGAGACCTGAAGTTTGCTATCCATGGAGTGGGTTCTCTGGGACTGGAAGGTCACAGTAGTGATCTTTCTTTGAGGTCATACCTGTGGAATTGAATGTATCCCTTTATCCAGTCCATTTTCCTAGGGCTTCCTCCAGCTAATCCTGTGGTGGCCCTACCCAAAGTGATAAAGTTTTGTTGTCTGTGTGTTTCCTTGTCCCCCGTGGGTCAGGTTTGGGAACTTTAGCTCGGGGTATGTACCAGAATGAAGCTGCTCAGCATCACCTGGAGGAGCCTGAGGCAGAGATCATGAGGTACAGAGATGTTGGAAGAGTGAAAGCGGGGTTCCTTGGCTTCATGCAGCAAACTTCTTCAAAGAAAAAAGTAAATAATTAGAGCTTTTTGTTTGCTTACTGCCTGAAGAGACATTTATTTTGGATGTACATGTCTTGGAATTATGGCCACATATTTACTTTTAATGATCCTATGGTGGGGTTTGAGGCAATGAATCCTTCTGTACATTTGATACAGAGCTGAGCTGGTTAATTTGACTTTTGTCGTGGTATATTCTTCCTTTGATGGAAATATATGGGAATAAATTCTGATCACAGATTATTTTGATATGTCACTGGTATTTTTGTTAATATCTGTCTGTAGTTCAGTGAAGTGATAACCACTTTATTTTTGCGAAGTTGTGTGACATTTTTAATATTTCAGCTCAAAAAAATTTGGTAAAATGGCAAATTAATCATACTTACATCTGTAATCTTATTCACGGAAGGAGCCTGCAGCATTGCAATGTGACCTTTTTAGAGCACAATTACTGGTATGTTTTGCAGGAATAATTTTTTTTCCAGAATTCTAATCTTGTTCTAAGCAGATAGATACAATCTAGATGGGAAAGAATGAGAAAAACATGAATAAAGTTAGATTATTCATCTGTTTATGTTTAGGTTTTAACTGGAAAAAGAAGGGGAAAAACACATACACACACACAGAGGCACACTTGTAAAAAAAAACTGTCAGACCCCTATAATAGCACAAAATATGTCTTACAATTCTTCAAAGAGTAGGGGAGATACAGTTTATAATTCTTCAAAGAGTAGGGGAGATACAATTTATAATTCTGCTATAATAAAAGCAATATTGATATAATATAGGTGTCCCTGTTTGAACATATTTACGGAAAGACCTTGAATATAAATTTTGTTTGACCTTTGAAAATAGCCTGATTTTATAGAATACCTAAAGAAGTATGTATAGAGAAGATATCAATTTTTGTAGATTAGATGTATCTAAAATCTGACAGTGCTCCACTGCTTGATGTGGAGAGCCTAAATCAGTCATTGAGGGTGGGGATTATCTACAGCTATAAGCATGCTTTTGTTACAAGGGGTGTCTGTCCTGTGTCATACACATCTTCATGGAGAGAACCTAAAACACTTTTCTCCATCCCAAAATCTTTTTTACATAAAAGAAGAATAGTTACTCTAAGTGACATCTTCACTTAAAAAAAAAATCAAAAGAAACCTACCAAAAAAATTGTGCCATCCAATCAACTGAATTTCAATTATTTCCTCCTTCCAACTACACAACTATCTAAAATTTTATTTTTCACCCTTCTATCTCCAAAATAAATTGCTAGAGAAGGATAAATTTTGCCAGCCAGTTATAAAAACAGGTTATGTTTCACTCCAGTTTTCCAAATAGGAATGCTTGACATGCAGGTATTATTATTATTTTTCCCCTAGTAATGCTACTTTGTTTATCACAATAGCTTTCAAGAACCCAAACTAGCTATTTGAAGAAATATAAGGTGTTTATTGTTTCAATCAGTCCAATATGCCAGCAATTGAGAACACTAAGTCTTACTGAATGCAACTTTAAAACTCCACTCAGACCAGATATCTGCTCTTCAGACTGTTATAGCTTCTCTTATTTAATAAATGTTTAACAAGACCTGATTCTGATTTGCCTTATAAAAGTTTAGTTTGATTTTAGAATGGTTACTCTAATAAAAACCAGAGTACATAAAAATTAGGGCTACAGACTTGAGCTGCATATACGAAGTATCAGCTGCTCAGCTATTCTCATTTTGGTTTCTGCTGGATAAAATCTTGTGAGATAGGTAATGATTTCTGCCCTCCCTAAAATAACTGTGAGGGGCTCCTCTTACACAGGGATTACAATATAAGGTAGTTTTAGTCATCCTCTTCTATACTGTGCTCTCATTGCTGTTAAAAATATCTTCATAAATGTGCTTAGTGCTAGAGGTACAATACTGCTCATTCAAAGAACTTCAGCACTCTCCCTGTGGATACAGCTGGGATACACAGATGTGCTGAGGCAAGATTTGGGGAATCATCTAGGCTGACTCAATTGCTGAAAGACAAGTTCAAGAATGAGCAGTGTGATTTTGGCCAGAATGGGTGTTGGATAATAATAAAACCAGTAGGATGTAATCTTTAGTCTCATTATGAAAAGAGGAGAACATTTAATTAGTTATTAAAACAGCATACAGGAGGTAATAGCCAGAAATCTGGGTCATATGCACAGCACGTGTGTTTCAAGAGTTTGCATATGATTTCAAGTAAAATTTCAAGGTGGACCACATGATGTAATATCTAAATAGATACTGTAGGGTGCCATTCCAGCATCCTAATAAATATTCCTACTGCTATTGTTTACCCTGACTAATAACCCTGAGTCCCTGTTGTTTTAATATGAAATTTAATTTATACTGTTTAGCCTCTACCAATGGATTATTTGCACTGGGAGACCTCTAGAGAGTCTGTTTCCTGCCCATACCACTTAGGACCCAAACTGTTTGCCTGGCCAAGATGATTGTAAGCAAACCTGTACAGATAAAAAAGCACTTTCCCCTACACATGTCTCCAGGCAGGCTCCTTTTTTTCCTGATGCATTGTAAAAGTTCTGTACATTGTGAGGATACATGGTATTGTTTGCCTTGGTGGAGTGGACTTCATCTCCTGCTGAGCTTGCTCAGCTTGTTTGCTCATTACTTCACAGATTATAGCACAGTGCTAACTTCCCAACAGCTACATCCTTACTGCAACAGTCTGCTTTGGAGCTGTCTGAATGGTTGCAAGGCCAAAAATTCATTAGGCAGATGGAGAAGGCTGTGGTGTGCTGGTCCAACCCCCTGTGCTGCATTTCAGCAGGCTGCATTACAAGTTCAGACCTGCCTTAAACTTCTGTGCTCAGCATTTCTGAGGCTAAGTGTTGACTGCACTCCAGTGTAGTTGTTCTGAGAATTATTTTCCTTATGTGATTTATATCTTGACTTTCTGTGAGACACTTGAGTTGCTTTATGGCATTGGACTAGTCTGTATTTATTATTTAGAGGTCTGCATGAAAGCGTGCTGGATCTTGGAGATGTGCCTGAGTTAGGATGGAGATATCCATGCTAACATCAAGAGCTATGTGAAGGTTTATCAAATTGCTTGCCTGGTAATTTACTGCAGATGGAATTTCAAAACTTACAGTCTTGAATATAGATGGACTATAATAAATTTGGAGAAGTTTGGTTTCCACTTTCCATTAAAAAAAGTAATTTCCATAGTCTGTTGAACTAGGCAAGTTATTAGTGGCTGGATCTTTGTGAAGAAAGCATAAGAGAGAGTCTTTCTCAGATTTTTTAAAATCCTTTCTGAAGACTATACATCTGCAGTTGGCTAATTTCATCTGTGAGATTTCTTTTTAATTGAGGGTTAAGAAATTCTTATGACAGTAATTATTCAAGGAGCATTTTTTCCCTAAATGGAAGGGTTTTCAGAATCTTTTTGTTTCTAAGAAGTGTAATTTCTCCAGTTTAGATTTCTGGTGCAGCTGTAACTCTGAGGTGGGGTGGAAGCATTTAAGGGGGATGGGATTTTACCCTCTGCTCCCTCTGTATGCAGGGGCAGCAGGAGGGGGTGGCTGTGGAGTGTGGTGAGGTAACCTGAAGGCCAGGTGGCACACTGGTGTGGCTGAGGCATCTTGTGCTGCCCTGCCCCAGCTGCAGGGAGAGGCTCTCGGGAGCAGTGGGGGTCACATCGGTGACTTTGGGTGCTTTGGGTGCTGCCAGTGCCTGGCTCTGCCCCAGCCCAGCTCCTTCAGCTGCACTGGCACCAGCCCTGCTGAGCTCTGCAGTCCCCACTGCCCTTCTGCTGCTCCCCCTCACTGGGACTGAGATTCAGGGACAAGGCACTGGGAGGAGGAGTTTATTGCACAAGGGAATAGCTTGGAGGCATTTTAGAGAGCTGGGTTAGCTCTAAGTACAAAGGGATGCACTAGGGATAAGACAATGCACAGATCCTGGGAGTTTCATACTAATATGAATAGGGAATTTAGTGTTAGCTATGTCAGAGAGACTTTGTACTTTCTTCTAAATAAAGAATTTCAACTAAAGAAATACAAATTGCACTGAAGAGGGGAGTCATATCTTGTAGAAGAGTTTGATAAAAATAAAAATATGTTCTGACGTTTTAAGAATTAGGAAAAAAATGTTTCCTTATTCTTTTTCCCTTTGGGATCTAGCAGTACATAGTTTGCTTAACAACAAAATTTTGCAAATTGTCGGGTAGCTTTTAATTTTTTTAGCTATTCTGAGAAAATCAATTTAGCTGAGTAACAGTGGTAGGATCTCCAGCTATTATCACCTAATCATTAATTTCTCCTGGTCTCTGTTTAAATCAGCTGCTGCAGAATGTTTAATAAATCATTAAAATAGCTTGGATTTAACTGAGGAATAAATTATTTAAAACCATAACTACAACCTATTTCCCCACTCCCAACCCCCAAAACTCTTTTGACTTATTAAAGCATAAGTGAATTAAAGCACAATGAAATCATAAATATGAGAATATACAGCTTTTAAAAGAAAAATTATGAAGAGAATTAATGCAGATAACTGAATTCCTAAATCTCATCTGCTCATGATCCATACCTGCAGGTACCACACAGTTGTATTTCATGAAGTGCTTAGTACCTCTAGTGTTCACTCTCATTGTCTGGTTTAGAATGAAGATATTGCTCTCTTTGTTTTTGTCACTGCTTTTTAAATATTTTTTTTTCTGCTACCCAAAGCATCAGAGAGACCATTGGCATGAGCAGATTTATTTACTTGGCTGGTGCTTTGCAGCTGTAATTGCAGCCCTGGGCAGCAGTTCAGGGCTGTATGGGTGCAGGGCTGGCTCAGCACCCTGAGGCCCTTGGAGGAGCAGCAGTGACTCAGAAGTGCCTGGTACCTCTGGTAGGTTTAGTGAGAGCTGCTCACAAATACAACTCACTTTGGGAAGGTGTGGCAGTGTTTGTTGTGTTTTTTACTAAGTTGGGCATCTGGTTTGCTATCTGAACGTCAGATTCTGGCAGCACAGCAAAACTAATGGAGGAGTAGAAGAAACTTTCAGCTGGTATAAAATGAAATAGTGAACTCTTTTCTGCTTCATGTTTGTGGCCTTGATAGTTGCCTGGAATGCTTGTTTACAGAAAATGAATAATTGAAGAAAATTAAAGCCCAGTTGAATAGCACCATTATGGTTAAACACATTCCTCCTCTAGGATTAAAGGTTAAGGTGAAAGATAATGTAAATAAGTAATTTGATCTTCTAGTAAGATGCTTAACTTTTTCCAGCTTGCTTTGTGTGTTTTTAAATATATATCTGTAGTCACTGAGTGGCAAATCCGAAAGCAAATGGTTATCAATATAGTTCTTAGCTCCTTTTGTGGATATGTCATCTCTTTTTGTAGTGATTCATGTTTTCAGTAGCTAAAAATGAAGGGAAATTCGCTTGCCTTACAATAATTATTTTATAGTCAATTTAAAAGAACAATTAAATGTCCCTGAAAGCTGACTTTATTTTTTTTCCAATTTCCAAGAAGAGAAAAATATAATGTAGTCAACAAATAATGTAGTCAATTGGAAAAAAAAATCCAATTATTTATAGCAAGAGGGTACTGTTAGTTCTCTTGTTCTGAAGGGTCTTTTGGTCTTGCTGTCTAATAAAGGGACTCTTGAAGCCATGTGTTGAGGTAAATAATGTCACACAGTGTTGCTTATACTGAAGCTGAAGAAAGAGAAAAATTACAGTACAGAAAGCTTTGAGATTAGGGAAGAAATCTTTATGTTTGCATATGTGTTCTTTGCATAACTGGCTGGTGGGCTCCTAGTGTGGGGTGTTGAGACAGAGCAAAATGTCTGTTAGCTTATTCTAGAAATGGCAGCTGGACCCATGCATTACACACAGCAAATGGAAACGTTTCTTTTGTCAGGGGTTTTCAAAAAGGCAGACTAAAACTACCTTGTGCAGTGAATTCAACAGAGGCCCTCAGATGTTTGTGTATGAAACATGTTTATTTGCTATCCTGGTTTCCTTTTCACAACCTTTTCTAGACAGAAAACTGTGTTAGATGTATTTTAATCGCTCAAATCTACACCTACTAACGGGCCGTATTTTCAGCACAGTGAATGTGAATATTAATGGCAACAAGCAGTGTGGGGAGGCCATCAAGGAACAGTTAAAGGGACATTTGCAAGTGCTCAGTGCTCCCAGCCCTGCCTGAGGAGCTCCTGCAAAACCAGGGATTCTGATCCAGTCACTCTTCCCAGTGGCTCTGGGTTTGGTCTTCAGTGTTGATGAGGAATTAATGTATTTTTATGAGGATGAGGAATGAATGTATTTTTGTGAGATGAGTAGGAAAAGCTAATGATAGGAAACAATACCAGAATAGTGGGGGAGGAAATATAAGGAATTATGGAGAAAAACTATATGGGAAGTTATATTGGTTAGGAATCATAAATAACTACAATAAGTGAGAAGTACATGAAGTCCTTGACTCTCTATTTTATCTATTATTATTAATTATACTAATTACCAGTTTTAATTTAATTTTAATTACTCTTTTCTG
Organism: Buphagus erythrorhynchus; assembly: GCA_013400855.1. Taxonomy (NCBI): domain Eukaryota; kingdom Metazoa; phylum Chordata; class Aves; order Passeriformes; family Sturnidae; genus Buphagus; species Buphagus erythrorhynchus. The sequence goes on along the minus strand of VZTT01019234.1, from coordinate 44,991 downwards.
TTCCAAAGTTGCTACAAGCCAACATGATTTCATCAAGAAGCCTGGAAAATGCATCCACCAAAATCAATGTCAACCCTTTGAAATTTTGTTTGGAAGGATTAATTGCAAAGCTGTGTGAGCTGGCTGCATAACTCAAAATGTTGTCTCAGTTTTAGGAGGCCTCTCTTATTGTATTGAAGAATTTGGCTATGCACCTTAGCAGGAGACACTGGCTTCACATTAAAAGGAACTTGAACAACTGCAGAACAGAAAATGAGGTGATTGCCAGGAAAGATAACTGGTATCAAATGTTGTTGCAGAGAATGCCATGCACAAATGATTTTTGCTTTCCTTAACAGAGACACGATTTGTTTATTTCATAAATAGACATATTTTTATTAAAGCAAATTACAGTGAACTTCTGATTTGTATCAGATGAGGGTCTGCCTCGTGATGTGTTAATTAAGGGCTCTGGAGGTGTTCAGTGAGAGAGCTGAACCAGAGCGTGGAAAGAACAAATGAAAGTATATGAAGGAGAATCCAGCTGTGCCAGAACCTTTGCATGAATCAATCAGCAAATCAAAATTGAATATTTGCTGTTGGCCAGTTAGTAATTGTGGTTACTGTGGAACACAAACAAAATATACACTGGGTTTAGGTCAGCAATACCTCATAGCCATGAGAGAAAAAAAAAAAAGCCTTATCACTTGACACAACCAAAGACACTTATCTGGTGCAATGTGCTATTAAAAAGGTGCTCAAATGAAAAAATTAGTTGTCCCAGAGTAGCCCAGCACTTTCCCAGGGGGAGAACAGGAGGAGAACATGTCTACAGCTTCCAGCCCTGTGCTTTACATTCCAAATACTGGGTAGAACAGAGCAAAGGATAAACCACAACTGATATTTTTCTGCTCCCTTGCACAGGGGCTAGAAAACAAGGTTTGTAGGCATTTTTAGCCATTATTAATCCATGCAATTGTAAACTTTGTAATTTTCTCCCTTCAAAGTGTAGAAGACATTGAAATAACAGCCTAGGGAGGTTGCAAAATTGGGACTTGGCATTTAAAGCCTAGTCAGCTTGCATGGCATTGTGTAGTAATTGCTAGTTAATGTAATAGCAAAACCATTACGGTGACAAAATCTTAGAGTGTATTTCTCTTTTGATGTGTAAATTAAGACTGCCAGAAAGCAGTCCCAATATTAAATAGGTCCCGTCATCCATTTGAGTTTGAAAACACTTTGCTTAATCAGTGGCAGCATATACATATACTCTTCTGCTTGTGTCTGCCATATTCACTAAAATTATCTTTCCTGCATTCCCAAGGTGAAAGGTTTATTTGGGCTGTGAAATGCTTGTGGGGGGTTATCTGCTGGACAGAGGAACAGTGATTTTAAACTCAAATTCTGGTAGAAATTTTTGTAGCAAACTACACAAAATTCAAGCTTCTTAAGCCTGAGTATTTCAGTATGTTATTTCTTTTCAAATAGCAGTGCAAGATTAAAGAAATTCAGAAAAGATAATGTGTTTCCAGGGGATGGGAGAGAGATTTTGAAATTAATACTAGCCTGTTTGCAGAAATTACAGGAGCTTCAATAAAACCAAACACTACTTATGTGTTTTTTTCCATTCTGTAAATCTTAATTGTTGTCATTAGGGTATAGACATTAAAATATAATTCTCTAACCTATTTTTAACAGACAGATAAAATAGCAAACCAAACTTTCCCATACTTTTTTCTCACTTTAGATCTAGGTCTACCAAAGATCTCAAATGATTTTGTGAGTTACCAGGAGAAGTCACTATAACATTTCTTCATGGAAGAGTGAAATATTAATGACTGTACTGCTGTTCCCTCTCATGTGCTTGGTTGAACATCTTTGTGCTTTTACCCCCTCCAGTTCCTCTTCTGTTCCTGATGAACTTCTAAAGTGGTGATCATGGCCCAGTAGCAAATGAATCTGCTGCAGGTGATTGAATGTGAGTTGTGTCTTACCTTCAGCTAGGGTGTAGTGAGGACCTTGGAATGCCTGTGGGACTGTGACCCATTTCAGGGTCACTCAGCTTGCTCCTTGTCTTGTCAAACTTGTTTAGTTTCTTCCTCCTCTAGTCAAATAGAAATTACAAACTAATTCTGGAGAGACTTCATGGGTTTATGAAGTCTCTTAAATTGTTTTTGTGAAGCAGTAGTTTGCTGGCATTCACACATGCTGAAATAATGGATCACTTCTAGAGAAGGGGGTGAAAAAATCCAGACCACTACACAGCAGCACATTTACCAAAGCCAGCATGCTTGCAGTGTAAATAGTTGCATTCCATGGAGGAAATAAGCCTCCATGGAGGAATTAAGGAGCTGATATGTGGTGTCAGGTCAAGCAATGACTTCAGCTGGGCTTAGGAAGGACAGGAATTCTGCTCATCCTTCTCCCACAGCACACCTGTGCTTTGCCCCTCTGCTGAAGCTGGGTTATGTGAGACCTGTGGCACTGACCCAGAAGTGAGACTCATTCCTGGTGTGGGGAGCTCTTGCCTGGCAGACCTTGGACAAAGGGCCTGGGTATGTCACAGCAGAGCTGTTCTGAGGGCTGTGTGCTGTCTCACAGTAGGAAATCTTCCTTCAGCTCCAAGCCCCACATGAAAAATTCTTTTTCCCCTAAAGGTTTCACTGCAGTGGGATGAACTGTTGTTTCTCTGCCCTGTATTAAGGATGAATAGGTAGCTTTTCATCATTGTGTTACTCAATGTTGAGGAATATTTCTAGGGACTCTTTGATCAATGTATTCAAGGTAATCACTGTGAGGCAATTAAAAAAAAAGAGCACTTTGAAGTTTCTGACAGAAAAAGTTCTTCCTCAGAGACTGCTTTCTGTCCAGCAGAGAAACTTAAATTTTGTATAATAATTATTATGCTAATAAAATGGTATTTAGACAGCCATTTCTCCTCCTTCTTGCAAATGAACTTCGAGCTCTGTAGAAAGACCTTCCAATAAGTTATGATGATTTAAAAGTATTTAGGAAATATCCAGGAGGCTGTGCTAGTGTTTGTTAGACCGTGATAATGTCACCCTAAACGTGTGAAGTCTCCTTTCAGCACCTTGCCTCACTGGCCTGTAACCAGCCTGCTTTACTGACTGTACCTGCAGGACTCCCCCAGCTGTGCTCGGTGTCACCAGTGCCACACACGGTGTCCCAGTGCCACACACGGTGTCACCAGTGCTGATTGCTCAGTCCCAGCCTGGGTGCAGCCCCGGTGGGACAGCAGCATCCCTGACTGCTGGCCACCACGGCTGGCCTGACACACTCAGCTTTCTGCAGAGCCTGCCAGGGGCTCTGCAAATAAACACTTGCAAAACAAAACTGAGAAGGAAAAAATAAAAGCCCCTGATTTCAGACCCTCCCAAATTAGTAATCAAGTGTTATCAGGGAGAGGAATGGGAGAGAAGACATTTAATGAAACTTATGTGCAAAATGCTGTTTCAGAGCTGCACCTCCAGTTTTGCCCCCCTGCACCTGTACTGCTATGTTCAACCTATGTATTTCCAAGTATCTAAAATCTGTGGCACTATTGTATTTCTGGATCCTATTCTACCTTTTCTATTATTTGAACCAATCTTGACAGTCATTCTTTGTCAGAGTACCTCACTGCAGTTTCATCTGTTCAGCATCATATTTTCTAGGACAATCTGATACGAACTTTAAATTAATACATCATTGGGAAGAGCTGTCACTTTAATGATGTATTAGTGTTACATGTCATGAAGGTAAAATTCAAGGTAAAAAAAGTATTATGTCATATATGGTGCCTTCTATAGAATAAAATTTCTGGAGGATAGATGCATGAAAGTTTTTAAAGAATAAAAGGTTTTTGTTAAAAACTCAACAGACCCCCCCCAAAACAGAAAAATCATACCACACCTCTGCCCAAAGTAACCAAATTAGACAACTCTCTAATTGTGACTTGTTCTTCAGTGGCTTTGAGGGCCAGGGGCTGCTCCTGTCCCACTCTTTTCTTTGGTGTTTTCTGAAGTGTGAGATCAGGGTATTTGGAAGGGTGTTTCTGTGTTGGGTGAGTGTTAGCTGGAGAATGTTATTCTTCAGTTCTTGAAAATGTTTTGGAATCTTGAGGAGCAGGGCTTGGCTTTTCTTTGCTGTGTTTTTCTCTATATATTTATGATAAAAAATATCAACAAGTCAAACAAGTCTTCTTTTCCATGGATGAAGCCTACCTGGAGGACTGAAACCCAGGAGGCTTGTATTATACTTGGATATTTTAGTGTGTTTTGACAAGTGCTGTAGCAATTTTGGTTTCCATGTGGCCTATTGAGGATTGTGTGCTTTGCTGCTGAGATTTTTCTATTACCATTGTTCCAGAATAGGACTGCAGAATATATTGTTCTAACAAAATATTGTGAAAAGATAAAGTTTGGCTGAAATTTATAAGTGAAATAATAAAAATATTACGATTTGACCTAATATTTTGGCACTTCCCCTATAGCCAACAGTTACTGTGATATGTTGTGCTCATAATACCCCAAGTCACTAGACCCATGTGTGATTTTTAAGCACCATCTCCTGCCACGTTTCTGGCAGCTGCTCTTGTGCTTTTAGCCTTGTTTATCCTTGCACAGTAGAAGCACAGTGAGCTCGCTGTGGCTGCCTGTGAACCAGTGCTGTGGTGTGGACAATGACATGACAGAGCTGGCCCTGTGACTGGGAGCAGCTCTGAGTCTTGTCTGCTCACACCTGAGAAGGTGGAGATGAGCTGCCCTCAACCACAGCCCAGCTGTTGGGATAGTGGGGGATAGAGGATATGGCTGTTAAATTATATGTATAATGACACATACAAATACATGCACTGGATTACAGAGGTGTGGTTTAGGAGCAAGGCTTGAGGGAAGGTGATCTAACAGGATAATTTAAAATAACTAATGTTTTGTAAAAGAAAGAATCATAGTAATATTCAGCAATGAAGTAAAAACAAATACAATTAAAGTATTTAGAATTTTTTTAACTATTAAATATTGTATTTACTGTTATTTGCAATGGTTCCCCTTCCCTTTAGTTTTAGAAAGACAGACTCATAGTTTATTACTCACAAAGAAAAAAGAGAAAGGAAGCAAGAATATAGAATTGTGTTTATGATAAGAAATAGTCAGAAACTGATTAGTGTGGGAGGCATAAATTATTAAATCTACCCACGCTCTCTGTTTTTTTTTAATTTTTGCTATTCAATTATGCATCAGTAAATGTTATCATGCAATCACTGGCAAGGTGGTAATTAGTATTTATGAATTGCTGCTTTTTAAATCTGACCTTTTGATAAATTCCATTTGTGGAGGTGGTTTTAGGTATACAGTGATCTTGAGGAACTGTGTATTTTTTTGTTTTGTTTTTCCTCAGTTCTGATTTTTTGATACCCTGTTGCAGTAGCAGTGACTTACAATCAATCCTCTTTTATTTTTGCTAATAAGAATAGGGACTTTAATGCACAGAAAGGTGCCCCTGTAAATCACTGAATTAAAAGAAAACAATTCTTGAGGTTAGGAAATGCATGTAAATGAGTGGTCAGTGAAAAGTACTGTGAGAGGTTGTAAACAGATGTCTTTTAAAATCAGACTTCTTATCTGGGTGCCTAAATGGGATTTAGATGCCTGTGTTTAACCAGACACTTACAAAGATTTTATGTTTTAATTATTTATGAGCCCTTGAACAGAGCAGAGGTCAGTGGTGTTATCTTTACTAGCTAGTTATACATCAGCATGACTTCATTCTGAACAGAACCATTTTCACCCCTTCTGAAACAGAAACCCAGTGCCCCTAATCTCCCAGGCAGTGACTTTGCAAAGTCCAGAGGCTGTTAGAGGGGCTGTGGGTGTGAGTGGGATCACAGCTGACCAGACTCTCTGAGGGGATGGTGTCAGCCCTGCCCAACCACTTGTCCAAATGAAGGCTCCAGCCATGGAAGAAAAGCACATTATTGCTTTGATTCCCAGCCTGTCCTACCAGCATGCTAGGATGAGTCTTTCTGGGGGTGCAACTCTGCCAGAATCTATTTATATGTTCTTCAGCTAGAAACAAAACAAAACAAACAAAACAATGAATGGGAAAATACTGTTTGGTTTAACCACAAAAATGAAGACTCTTGTTGAATTTATGAATTCATACATAAAATTATGTATTTGTGTATATCTTAGATTTCTGTGGTGTGTTTGGTTTTAATATTATGCTGAGGATTCATTGCTAGCTGAAGTGCTCCACTGTGCCAGGATTTCAGGGCACTTATTCTCTGGAGGAAACAAGCTTGTCTGGAGAAGAATTACAGAATCTTAAAGTTGAATTACTATGACTCACGTCTTTTACATTTTGAATTACATTGTTTGCTTATGGGATGGAGGATTACTTTTTAGTAGGTTGATTTAATGCTTGCTAAGGCACTAAAATAATTTTTTTTCAAATATAAGAACAGCTGATATCAGTAAATTTGATTTTACCAAAATGGGTTAAGTCTCCTGGGTCCCAGAGCTGGATGTGCTGCTCTTTGAGGCTGCACAGTCGCCTGGTGTCCTGGGAGCAGGAGCAGAATTCCTCCTTATGGCAGCAATGCTCAAAGAGCAGCTCTGAGTGCAGTAAACAAGCCATGGCTGGGGGATTTGTCTGTAGCTTGGTTTTGTAAGCTTTTAAAACTGGTTTAAGTAGCATATATACATATATATACAAATAGTCTTGTACCCTCTGATGGGCAAACATGCCCTTGTTTCCCATTTTTCCCACATTTGAACAGTATAAGGCAACTCTGCAGAGTTGACTTGACAAGTATTAAATATTCCATTATGCTCTAGACGTGAAATTAAACTTGAGAATGAATTATTTTTTATAATACTATTTTTCTGTGTTCTGAAAGTGATTTTGAAATGTATTGAGTCATGAAGTTGCTCTAGCTGGACAATAATTCTGTTATTTAAACAGGATATGGAGAAAAAATACACTGAATTTCTTTGCCTTATTGGTTTCAGTTTTTTAACCTTCTCTTCCTTAAAAAATGTGGAATCCTGATAGGAGCATGATATATTATTATGTGCTGCTGTGCTTTAACTGAATACAATAACAAATCTTTGAACAGCAAAATAAACAAGGACTCTGATTTTACGTAAGAAAAAATACCCATGAGTAAAACTGTAAATGCTAAAACTCTGAGGAAATAATTGAGTTTGTGTTTTTTTATGATAAAACAGTTTAGTTTCCCATTCTACTTATGTTGTATTAATGAACAGTAGTTGTTCAGCAAAGTAAATGCAGAAATTCATTAAAGTTGCAGGAAAATAGCAACATCTTAGTAAATTTTCTTTGGGAACTGATTCCTTCTGACTGTAGGCGAGGTTTTTTTAATATTTTTCCACCTTTAAGTCTGTGATGCTTTTTTTATTTTATATACTATCTAAATATATTACTCAGTTGAATGATATTTTGGTGTTCTTGAGATTTTTGTGGCCAGTTTAATTCTGTGATCATAAACAGGAAAACCATTCTAATCTTCAAATTTTTTTCTTTAATTTGACTTCAGGTTACTCTGCATTGGTTCGTTTCTTCTACTTTCATATGAATTTGAGTGTAAAACTGCTCTGAGAAAAGTTCTACTAAAAACAAATCCCTGTGTACACATGCAGGGCAAAGGGCACTTTTAAATTTAGGGTGGTCTTTTTCTTTTTTTGTCATTTAAGTAGAAGAAAAATATTTGTATCATTTCAGCATGTTTGGTTCCTAATGTGATTGATCAGTTTAGCTGGGAACTGAACTGAGATGCTTAATGAGCAGAGACTTTAGCTACAGTATATTCTTACATCTGAAAAAGAACTAAATAATACTAAGGAGTTGTGGGAAGAGATGTAGAGGTGTCCTTTATGAATGATTTATGAGAGTTCATGCTCTTTCACACACCATGAAAATGGATTCATGCTAATGAGCTACATTTTGATCTTCAGAACTTTAGCAACAGTATTAATGCCCAAAATGCTATATTTAATAAGTGGAAATACATGATATTTAAATACCCCTAAGCAATATTTTTCTATATTAGGAGAAAAATGTGTTTGAGTAGGATGCACTGTTTCCACTGCCATCTTGGTTTCTACACTGTATTTAGAATCCCATAATGGAGTTCATGATTTTGAACTTTTCTTTATTTGCCTTTTGCCAGCCACCCTAGAGTGATCTGCAGGACTGGAGTTATAAAAGATAGAGGAGAGATGCCTCTTGGCATTCTGGAAGGCAAATGCTTTTGCATGAACTGCTCCCTGAAGTTCATATTTAGAGGTTTACTAAAACTGCCTCCTTTTGCCTTCAGCCCCACTGTCTTTCACACAAATTATGCTCACTGACTAATGTTGGTTATGTAACAATTAGTGTCGTTCCATTGTTGGCAATTCTTCCTGAAACACTAGAGCAAGCTATGACAGTTATTAATTTTGAATTATTTTCCAATTCACTTTCCAGATGTTGTGCAATAGTTCTGCTACTCTGTGGTGCTCCAGAAAGCTGAAAATCTGGGATTTACCTGTGCTGATTCACATGACCTGTAGCCAGTATCTATCAACAAAGACCTGCCAGTTGCCCCTTCATCTGGAGGAAACCCAAAGCAGTCAAAAGGAAATGCTTCTCAGAGGTAAGAGAGATTAGTTTTTAAAAATTTATTCTTTCTAGAGTGATCCATTTTAAACTGTGCAGTTGTGTTGTATTTGTTGCAGAAAAGCAGCAAAAAAAAAAAAAAAGGGAAGGGGAATGAAAGCAGCTCTTTAGCCTTGGGTTTTGAATTATTCCTCCAAGGCTAAATCAAGATTTTTCTGTAGTTAGGGTATCTGTTTCTTGTCACCAGAGAATTTGTTTGGGGTTCTTCCTCTTACATTACAGAAATGGAAATTTTCCAGAAATGGAAAAATAATACCTGAAAACTTAAAGGTGTCTGCTGTGACTTCTGATCTGCTCCAGAAGGCTGACTAGGAAATTAATGTACATTTCTGGGTTATAGTCTGTCTAGTTTATGAAGTTAGCCACATCCACATCCTTGTATGAAGGTGGGGAGGTAAGCTGTACATTACATTTTGAACACCTGCCCGTTGGGAAGCAGAGACTGGAAATGAACTATGAGCAGTGTGTACATAGGCCTGACTTAAAGAGCTTCCACAGGGAAATCTGAGCACAGGCTTTGTTGTGGACACTTTGGGGATGGCTTTTATTGCTCTTGCTGTGCAAAGTCCTTGTTACAGCATTTATATTCAGTGGCACCCTGGGGTGATTAGTCTTCTGTAGGTGGGTAGGAGGGAGCTGATTGTGGTGTATGGCTGCAGTAAAAAGGCTGTATGTTTGGAGGAAATTTCATGGATTGGATTGGATTCCACCTCTACAGAAAATGAACTGTGGAAATCCTTGGGACTCTCACAAAGAAAAACAGAAAGCATGCATTTTCCTCATCAAATGGCCTTCAACAGTGTAACTTATTTTTCTGTTGCTTGAAGGGCAAAAGCCTGTCTGTATCTATGCCTCTTGATCTTGCTTTTTATTATTTCTGAATAGTTTTAGCTGAGGCAAGACACACTTGTCATTCTTGGCTTTAAAATTTTCTTCCTGAATGTGATTATAGTGAAAGGTATTAGACAAAGGAGTAGGAGGGGAGAGAAAAGCTTTGAAATTGTGCATGTGGTCTGTAGCTAGAACCCCTAGGTGAGTTAATTAGCATGGTGGGAGCCTGCCTGCCTGGGCTATTAGTACTTAGCACTGTGGTATTGGTCCTTTAAAAATACTCTTGACATGAAGATTGCTCACAGAGCAGGAAGGTGATATGTGGTGTTATTGTCTATACATTCTGCTGCAATTTCATACTTCCAGGAGACTGCTAGCAATGTGGTACCATTTATGCTGTTGCTGTGATATATTTTTTAAACATACATATCTTAAAAGCTACAAGCAAAAACCTGAGAAGTTAGGAAGTTGAAGGAAAGAAGGGGATTATATTTGTTTCAATTAAAAATGCCATCCCTGTTGCAATTCACACCTTCACTCCTAGAAATCACAGCCAATTTGTGGAGCTGGAATCTTCATTGATCAACTTCTCCTACATTTTGAGACTGATTAGTAACCAGCCATTCCTCCAAAACTTTAAGGTGCAGTGGACACAGGGCAAAAGGCTCTGTCTGACAGTCCCTGCCTCACAGGCCTGTAATGGTTGGAGATGTGTTTTGCCTCTGTGTTGTAGGACACCTTCTCTCACAGCAAAAGCAGTAAAAATAGCACAAAATTGACTTGGTAACAGATATTGGCTTGTACCCCATCAGCAAAAGCCACGCATGGCTGTGATGTTGAAAAGTTTTCCCCTTCCTCAGTTAGCAGTATAAAGAGGAGAGTAATAAAAAATAAGTGCTTAGCTTGTCCCCAGCTGTCAGATGCCAAAGTGACTGAAACCTGTAATTTAGATGATCTGGCAAAGATGTCAAATTCTGGGAAAGGCTTTTGGAATCTTTCTGTTATATCAGCTTTTGCCAAAGCCTTTGTAATGGTTGCACAGAGAAGGGACTAGTTATTTGGTTTTCTTCCTTAGATTATCCATTAGGATGTTTAACCACTTGTGGTGGGATTCTTAATTTAACCAGAAAAATAGTATTAGATTCAGCTGATTGAATCTCATTTATTTCCTGCTATTAGACCAGGACAATAGGTTCTTATACTTTATTAATAAAGAGTTGATACCTTCATCCATAATTCTGTCAATACCGTGTCTCTTTGCATATATATTTGTAGTGTAATGTTGAGCTAATGTGCTGAGCCTCTACAGTACAAATTCAGCTAATTCTGTCCATTTTGGATCAGAATGTTGGAAGAAATATAATAATTTATAGCCAATACCAAGACCTATGTCAAAGGAAAGCAAAAAGATCTTGCTTTGGGAAGTTATAAATAGGTATGATATGGAAATAATGAAAAGGATGAGGGGAAAGAATAATAATAAAGAGAACATTGTGAGCTCTAAGGACTTTTGAAGAAGCAAAAATTTTACCCACTCTTCTTTAACTTCTGATACAGATTTTAGATATTTACATACAAACAGAAAACATTATCTGTTAATATTCAGGCAGTCAGATACTCAAGTATTTTATCCCTTTGCAGGAATTTAAAATGCTAATGAATGATTAGGCTTCAGTAACAAGCTGCCTAATTTCACTTGCAATGATTTAACAAAAGTGTTTTCCATCTGGGAGAGCCGAGAAACAAACAACTCAATTTTTGGCAACAGATTTTTAAATTTATTGTTCTTTCTGAGGTTGCATTATGATGGAGCAATGTAAAGGGAGTTATCTTCTGTTTCTGGTCCCTGTCAGAAAAATACACATGGGTAATCATGTTAGAAGAGGAAAAATTTATCCAGAAGACTTATGCCAACACATTCTCTAAAGCTTTTTCTTGAAAAGCACAAATTGAGTATCATATTTTTCAAAGCAAAGAACTAAACATTTATTTAAGATGGGGTATTCAAATATTTGAGGCTTATTTCTGAAGTATTGATTAGGGAATTCTTGGGGCCATGTTGCAAAACTCCAATAAATGCATTGTTATGTTATGTAGAAAAATCAAAAAGAAATTGTGGATTTTGTATCAAAAATACTTTCTAATTAACTAAAAGTGCATTTGTCATATATTTTTGTAGTTTCTTAAGGCACTTTATTCTCATAGTGCAATACAATAAACTTTTGAGTTATGGCACATGTCAAGAACCACACAGAAAATAGGTAGTTTTTGGCATTCAGAGTGGATATTATTTAAAGACAACGCTGTGTGATATCAGCTGGCACTTTCAGCATGTCCTTAAAAGCTCTGTTTATTCCTTCTTCACTCCTTTCCCCTCAGTTTTAAATAACTTTTTTCACCTAATTTCCTTTAGAGTTCCAAAACTTGCCCTTTCAAAGCAAGGTGTAATGGAGATGTGAATAAATAATTGCTCTTTGGTCAAGAGCAAATGCAAAGTATTTACCTTAAGGTGTTTTTCTTTTTGCAGATTAAGAACTTGATGTAGAATGAGAATGTCTAATTCAGGCATCCTAGGTAATGGAGAAAAACATGAATATTTTTGCTACGGGTATCTCTGTTGACTGCTCAGGGAGAAAGGGAATCCTATTGGGATATTTTCATCCCATTTGCATGAATAAGATTCTCTGCCTTATGTACTTGCTCTAATAATGTACTTAATGTGTGCTGTCTAGCCAGCAAGGGATCACAACGTGGATGCAACCATTTACATGGGAAATTCCTTTAATCCTGACTGTGGCTGTGCATGCATTTAGAGCTGTAGATGTCCTTGGAGCAGTCAGTTTATTCATTGCTTTGCAGCATCATCATCCCCTCAGTCTTGCAAACACAGAGAAAACAACAGCAGAATTCATTCTTTGTGTGAATGTGCTTAATAAGAGCAAATGGTGCCAGCTACAATGGCAAAATATTCAGGAGAGATAAATGTTTCCATGTCATATCGTGTCATTGTGGTGAATGTCCCTTGTCAAATTAAAGGAGGGGACTTTTATCACAGTGGGATTGTTAATATAGACATATTACAGATTCAGGTTTTGGTTTTTGTTGTAGAAATGTTATGCTTATTTTCCGCTTACATTGGCAGGTCTTCTAAGATTTCCTAAGTAAAAGTTCAAAAATTATAGTATTAGAGGCCAGTAGTGCTGCTGCCTTTATAGGGAGCTTGGAAATCAAAATATTTATGGTCAATTAATTCCTATTGACTTCAGTATACCTAAGATCAGACAACAAATTCCTTCTTTCTGTCCTTTTCAGCCTTATTGAACTGGAGAAATCACACACACACACACACACACTCCCTCCATTTTATTTCTCTCCTTTGAGATCTTAAAAGGAAATGGGGAACTAAAAAAGGAGGTGGTGGGAAGAAAAAAGGTTTTTCTCTGTGGCAGTAAGCGAGCTGCAGTAACTCTGGTCTTGCAGCCTTGTTCCACGCTGCAGGTAGTGAGTGCCTGAGATCTGAATCACATGCTTCTGGGAGGTTCATGTGCTAATTTTCTACTCTCCCATGCCAGAGAGTGAAATCCTGGGGTGTGCATGTCACTTGCCAGACCAACTGAACTTCATCAAAGTTAAATCAAATACAAAGATAAATATTAGTGAGCATAAACTCTCATCAAATTATTTTGAGGTTATTTTTTGAAGCAGGAGGCCTTGGTTTTATTTGTTTTTATTTTATACAACTGTATTAGATTGCTTTTTATGTTTTTCACCCAGTGTAAGGATTGGGTTTTTTTGGTAATGTAACAATTTAACTCTAATTAGGAAATTGTGGAATGAAAAACTTTAACATTTAAGAAAATACTATTCCTTTAAAGATTCTACGTGCTGGATGTAAGTTAATGCTGTTTTCATCAGAAGTTTTCATTGAGTCCCATCTGTTTGAATATACAGCAATGATGAATTATTAATGTGTAGTGCTGTAAGAGAATAGTCATTTACTGACAGAAAACAGCATTTGGTTTGATACAGGAAATTAAATCACTTTATGCTTGTGAGTCTTGTTAATTATATCTGAAGTAAAGGATTTTAATTGATCTCAATACTTGCTGTGCAAAATAATTTTCTTCACTTGAATGTGAAAGAATGCATAACCATTTTTAATTCTGTTTTTATCCTTATTATTGGTTTAAACTGTTGAAGGAAAAAACTCAAACAGTAGTTTTCAACAGCTAATAACAATTTGGTACAAACATAATTTGCCATCTAATCAGCTTACAGTAAATGGAAAAAGAATAAACAAACACAATCCTTATCTTTATTGTATTAGCTTGTGAAAAGATGGTTGTTCCTTACCCTCGAGGTACCTTCACAAACACCTTGTTGTGGTCTCTGTGTCAGATTTGGACTCTGGGGTTCATCCTGGGCAGTGTGCAAACCCTTCCCAGCTGGCCAGAGGTGCTGCTGAAACACGGGTGTGCAGCAGTGGCTGGGAGGGGACAGTCTCTCCCTTGTGCAGTGGCAGTCCCTGGACTCTGATGGCCTCTGTTGGCAGGGCAGCAGCAGGTTTCATGCTTGCACAGGTAAAATCAGCTTTCTGATAGCTCTGCTTAGGGAGTCCTAAGGAAATGTGTGACTGCTGTTGGAGAAAAAGACAGACTTCTGTTTGGGGGCAGGAGAACAAGTCCTGGCTTAACTTCCAAGTGATTTAAACTTCTTTATATAAATAACTTAAAAACTAAGAACACTAAAAAAAAATAATAAAAAAAAATAAACAACCACTGAAGGTTTTAAACATGACATATTGCAACTCTATTTACATTTAATAGACCAAGCAAGTTTTAAGGGTTTGTTCACTTGCCTCAACACATAAAGTAGAGAAAAGTATCACAGGATTAGGGAATCTTCAAATTATGAAATCCATGTGGAGCAGGAGGCCTTGAGGCAGACAAATAGACAGTACCAACTTATTGGGGTACCAAAGTCAGGTGGTGATCTCACTCAGCTCTTGATGACTCCCCACCTCGACTCCCACTGTGATGCTTCTGATCCAGAAGCCACTTCTGTGCATTTCTTTCTGCTGGGTTTCATCCTGCTTCAAAGGCATCACATACATTTTATTCTTGCCCCCTGAATCTGTTAATGAAGCTTATGACTTTTTCCAACCCTATCCCTTAATGTGACTACAGCCTCTCTAAGATTTACACTGTGTGGATACAGCCTCTGTGACCCAGATAGTTATGGAAATGTAAACCTGTGCCTCTTTAACCAGTATAGTGCAGATAGTGCTATCTTTTTGTTGTAGTTTTGTATCTGTTAAACCACTTTAAAAGCCCATCTATAATCTGTTAATTAGATTTGACACTACTATATGACATATTTGATATTTACCCAGACACCTTAAGAAGGTGGAATACTTAAATCTGAATAGCATGTTTGTCTATAAAATGAAATGGAAAATAAATAGAATTAATCTGTGGCTTGGGGATGAGATCCAGGATGGAGATAGAAAGCATAATAGAAGGAAATAATAAAAAGAAGGTGATTATTGCCTCAGCTGGTTTATCTGCTCGGGTCCAGAGTGTTCAAAGACCAGAGCACATTTCAGGGCAATTGGTTGCTGGAAGCTTTCAGTCCCACTATGCCCTCCTCATATACATTCTGCAGCCCAGATGGAACCTTATTTACCAGTGAAAAGTACAGATGAAAGAATTGATGGAGCTCAGTTTGAGAAGATTAAAAGATGTGCACTCAGTTTCAAATGCTGTTAAAAAAAATAAAAAGGAATGGAAATATGGTAAAACTCTCCTTTGGAAAAGTTCGATCAGCTTTGTGTTTGAAGGTTTTTATCACTTTATCCTGTTTCATCAAAACTCATTTTTCACTACAAGATAATGATAGAAAATTTCCATCCAGTATAGATGTGAGTCTGTCTGCTGGTTTGTGGTCCTTGAAGATTCAGTCTAGAGGCACTGGGATATGGCAGGAGCTATGTGGGTGTGTCTCCTATCAGAAATATCTACTTATTCCTGTTCTTTTCCATAGCCAGAATCAGTTTACCTAGGCTGTACAGGTACTTTGCAGGTGAAATGTCATCTGGATGGTTTTTAATGTTACCTTGCTTGAAACTGGGGACATGTACTATCAGTGGAAACTGTGTTGTTGAGGATCAACATTTACAGACTTATCCTATCATTTCCCTAGCATGGATGCTGGTTTTAGGTTTTTATTCTTAGCAATAAGAAAGAGAGCACTATCCAAAACTCACAGGTAAAAGCATCCATCCTTTTGCTGTAAATCTGTTTTGGGGTAAAAAAGCAGGCCTGGCTTGTATCTTCTGGAAACTTTTATGTTGGGATCACAGCAATTCTTGGTTACGACATCAGCACTATATTTTGTATTTTATATTTTTGGCAAGATGACAAACCTGCTAATCCGGAACATCGGTATCAAAACCTATAAAAAAATGCTTATGATGCCTCTTTCCAAAGTATTTAATCCCTTTCGAATAGTTTTGCTATCAAGTATTACGAACTGCCCTAAATCTTTCAATGCTTTGACATCTGCATCCTCTGCATCCCTGGCACATGTACAGCTTTCAGATTATGCTTGTGACTTGTCATGTATTAATTTTAAAATATGCCTTAGAAAAGAAGTTGCTTTCATTAAACCTCTGTAAAGACTATTGCCAGAGTTTTGTTTCTAATTATAGCATTATGGTAACGAAGTCAAGAGCTGTGACATCAACTTTTAAAGTAATGGATGTAAAATAACAACAACAAATATCTACGAATTATTTCTGTTGCAATAAGGTTAGTTTATCAAAGCTAGGAGGAAGTCCTAGAAACCTCTTGTTTTTGCAACTAAAGGAGCAACAGTAGAGAAATTTTGTTTATAATTACAAAGCCAGATCCCATGAGTAGCAGATGTTTTGAGAAAGCTGAAAAATTAAGTTAAGTTTTAATGAGAACTATTGTTCTGGTTAAATAATGCATACCTCCAGCTACAGAGATGTCTACATTTAGGGATTCTAAAGTCTTATGTTCCAGTCTTGAAAACAATTAAAATGTCTTTTTGTCACCAATTTAAGTAATGCTTGAGAACTAAGAACTTTTAAGTGTCTTCCCTGAAGCAAGAAACACATTAACAATAACAAAGGCTTATTCCCTCTTGTACTCTGTGAGCTGCCTTTGGCAGCAATAGCTTTTGGAAAGAACTAACCTTCAACAACCTGACATGCTGAAATCTGGAAGTGAAGATTGTTCTTTGGTACAGGAAAAATGCAAAGATCTAAGCATTTCATAGAATTGCTGCACAAGGTATACAGTCCAAATAGTAATCTTTCATACATACAGTATTTTATGTTTCAAGTTTATGGACCTCATTTCCATTTGTACCTCATCTCCCAATCAACTTTTCCTTTATATTTCATGTGGATTATAAAATATGACAGAAAATTGATTCCTGGAGGATTGATTTTGAAGTACAGTCTTTGCTTAGAGTTCTGTGTGCAGTTAAAAGTAGTTATTAGAATACTACAATATCTCAACCTTCTTTCTGGAATAGACAAGGATGTCTCTGTGCTCTGTTGCATTGTATGTACTCATTTCCTTGGGTTGCTCTGCTCTTCCCTTTGCTGTCTTCATTATGTATTGCAGAAATCTTGATGGGAAAAAAAGCAGCATAATAAAGATCATCTTTTTGATTGCAGCTAATCATAAGCTAAAAATGCAGACCTTCTTAATTATCTGGTAAAGCCAGTGATTCTTTAGGGACAGACCAGTTAATTTCCTCTCTTTGTATTTTGTAAGCATATCACTATTAATCATGGAGATCATAAGCTCAACATTCCTGAAAATGTGCTAGTTAAGTAAATGCAACTGACTTGTGATACACCTCATAAGAAATCTTCAGAGCGCTACATATTTTGCTTTGCCTGAGAAATTGTCGACACACTCTGAATATGGTGTTGAAATACAGCAAAGGCTGAGATCCATCAGAGCTACCTAGGGCCTGGAATAAATAGGAGGCCAATTTTCATTCTTCACAATGAGTTTTATTTATTAATTAAGCTATCTTGAAATCTATTTTAACATATTGCTGGGGACTGTTGCTGCTGAAACATTATATCCTCGTTGCTGGTCGTGGATGGAGTTAGGGAAGTTTGCTCATGTCTGGATGTTTGATTCTGATCTGGAATGAGTACAAAGCATTTTGGCATTGGACTGGCACTGCAGGTAATGGGATTTTTTATTTAAACCCCCACCCAAACAATGGTCATTTGTGTGTATGTGGACATAAATTGGTTATGTAACTCGGTGCTTTGCAGATCTGAAGAATCCTGATATCAGATTCAGTAATGCAAGTGATAGATGTAACACTTTGAATGCCAATTATTTTTATGACCTTATATGCCTGCCTTAATACTTCCCTTTGCATTGTTGTGCTCTGGATTAATTCATCAGTGTAATGGTGTGACTGAAAAGGTCACAGAATACTTATTGAGAGTACTGAAGGTCTGAGCTGCATCACAGCTCATAGTTTATGAGTACCTGTAAGAAAAGAAAGACAGAAAATGTGACAGATGAGACTTTTCCAAATGAAAATAAGAAACAAAGTAGTTTTTCCAGCACGAACACTTATGACAGACCTTGACAATGTAATTGCTTTCAGTCTGCTAACATTAAGATTTACTTGAGCATTTTGACCAACATCCAGCTCTCCTTCTCCCTATGTAATTCATCCTGTTCTCAAAGTTAGTGTTTCTATGATAACTTAATAAATACATAATTAATAAATAAACCCCATTCAAGCTAGAAATTAGGCACCAGTCGACTTGTGAATGGCTACTAAATTAAAATAATTCCTTTGCTATAAAATAGGTGATTATGGCAGTCCATTCATTAGTTACAGAAGAGAATATACCTCTGTAGCCAGAGGAAGATATATTTCTAAAAATTCATAATAACTGTCTAATTGGTTGGTGCAACCTTGCAATGCTTATTTTGTGCTGCATCACATCTGGTACAGTCAACTTGGTGACAACACTATGAATTGTTCTGGCTTCATTTATTCAGTCAAGAGGCCTTTGAGGTGAATCTGCCTGAGACTTTCACAGGGAATTTCCTCAAGGCCAAGAAAAATTCATTAGCACTTGAAAAATCCAAGTGACCAGAAAAAGCAGAGTGATATGAAAACTTACATGAGGTGAACTGAAGCAGTGAAGGGGGAGAAGTGATGCCCACAGTTCCTTTGGTGAGATCCTGGTGCTTGAAATGCTGGTGTAGAACTGGAGTGCTCCACGTCAGGCTCTTGGGACAAGATCATGGCTTGAAATATCAGCTGGTTATTTCTGCCTGCTTGGGCATAGTGAATGGTGCTTGCTGTGAAAAGGTCACGTAAAATTTTAATCAGGACAGAAGGAAAGGCATGGGGAACACTGTGCAGCCTGACAGGGAACGTGCCACGCTCTCCCTTGTGCCTGTCCTGAACAAGTGCTGCTTTAGCAGGGACATCTCTGTCCCTCCAAGCACCTGCGAGCCAGCAGGAGCAGCCTCTGGGTGGGAAATGTGCCTGCAGGAGCTCCTGCTGCAGCAGGGATGTGAACACTTACTGCCATGCTCCTGCTGAAGTTTCCAGTTCATACAAATGCTATTTCCTGTGCTAAAAAGGTGGGGAATTATTTTCTTCATTTAGTAAAAAATGCTAGACTGGTGCCTTCTGATTGCTTTGTGAGACTGAAAAAGAAATGAAGCAATTTCTTTAAAGCAGAGTAAAAAGCTCTGTTCAACTAGAAAAGATATCTTTCCATTTGGCCAGTCAAAGAAAATTTACCAAAAAAAATGTAATTATGGTTGCTCTGAAGTACGTGTCTTTTGTATCTATACCCTGAATATTTTGTTTATTTGACTGGGGGTTTTGGGGGGGTTTAAGTTGTTTGTGGTTTTTTTTTGGTTTTTTTTTTTTTTTTAGAGTGCTGGTGGCTCTCTTTTTATAAACTATTGCTATTACCCCAGGACTGTGCCTCGAGTCAATAATGGTGGTACTATAGTGATGGTCATGTATCTGCTCTTACCTAAGGTAGTAAAGGTGATGAAAGGTTTTGAAAATTCAGAGCTCTGCCTTCATTTAGCTTTCTTTAAAAACCTAGGTTTTCTAAACCTACTGACCCTGTTACTCTTAGTTTATGCAGTTTTGTGTCAGAACTTGTCCTCCTAGCTAAAATCTGTCTTGTGCAACTGGGATGCAAGGTTTATGGTGTGTTTATTTATATGTACATAATAAAGCTTTGGGAACGAAAGGGAAAGGTGATATAACAAATTCTGACTTTTTTATTTTTGAAGTTATTTCAATTATGGCCACATTTTTTTTTTTGTATTGGAAATTATTATATGATCAAACAAACAACCCCCCCATCCCCATCTTATTGCTATGAAGTCCCTAAAAATTAGTAGGAAGTTTCAAAAATTTGGATTGTTAAGATAGTATTTTTCACTTTTATGTCATATTGACATTTAATAGAACTATATTTTGTTTTCACTGTGTAGAAGTAAGTGGTGGTACCAGCTCCATTTTCAGTGATTTGTTTCATGGCTGCAGCTCACTGCACTAAAGTCTTGGTGTGTTGTGTCCAAAGGCTGCTGTGAGAGACAAGCAGTGGAAGTGTAAATGAACACTAAGCAGGTGAATTGGCCAAGGAGGGTGGTTCAGGTATTCTTTTAATTGACTTGGGCAATGCATAGCAGGTCTAGGTTTCAAATATTCAGGACTGAATTTTAAGACACAGAAATAAATGTGTGTATTGTCAATGGTAAACTTCATTTTCAAGGAAGATGTTAATTCTGAAATGCCAGCTTTCACTTTAAATCAAAGGTGTCTGGCTCTTTATATTACACACAGAATTACATGTTCTCTGCTAACAGAACTTTTTGTTACTGCTATAGAAAGGGAGGCTAGCTTTATTATACTACACTAGAAAAATGCTTGAGATTATATAGCTTAAAATAATTTCTATCCATAGGGCTCTGAGGAAGAAAGAATAACAAGATATTGTTCTATTGTTCTAAGACTGAAAATTGGTACTTAAAAGCATTAGATGACTGAAAAAGGCAAGATTTTTAAGAATTAAGGCTCTGTTACTGTTTTGATATAGTTATGATAGTTAAAGTGTTTGTTTACAATTGCTAGTTTAAATTGATGCAAAATAAAGGGAAAAAATATTAAATTATAAAACTCTTCTTTCCCAAGGAATAATTGATGTAAAGCCTCAAAGCTTCAATGTACTGTGAAAACTAAGGTGTCAGCTTGCATCTGGATCTGCTACTGGAAGTTTTTCTGTTGTCAATGCAGCATTAAAGAGCATTTTAACTTGTTAGTTTTGTGAAGCTGGTGTTTATGCAACTGTATGACACAGATTGCTTCCTTTACTGCTGAATTTTAGTTTTCCCAATGAGAGCATGGAGAATGCCAGAGAAAACACAGCACTGCCAAAAACCAGTTCAGGATCACAAAGAGTATTGTGTTATGTGGAGGACTTTTGGTTTTTTTATCTCTGGTACTTTGGTTTTTGCTTTGGGGAGGGAGGGAGTGAACCCTATAATCTATCTTTTTTCCCATCTGATCAGTATTGGATGTATCCTAAACTTTGGTTAAGTCAGGGAATACTGACATGACAGTGGCATAGGTTATGCTTTTGCTTTTTACTTGCATTTGGCCTAAGCTAATTCAGATGTTTGGATGCAGTTGACAGTCACCCAGACTACGTGGTGAAGACACCCTGATGGTGACAAGTCCAGGCACTTTCTTGTTTATGAGATCTGATGAGGTAACAGCATGAATTCCTATAGCTGAACTATGCAGATGACACACTATATTTATCAAACTGAAGTTTACAGATCCTGAGCTGTTCACTTTAAATTTAACCTTTTTTTAAAGCAAAAGGTAAATAATGCTGTGATCTGTATCTAAGATTTACTAATACCAAATCCAGCAATTTTTACCTTTATGAGAAGTTGCAATTCAACTGTGACATCCTTCATAGCAAAAATGATATTCCAGACATCATAAATGACATTTCCCTTTGAGCAAGCCTGCAGATGAAGAAGCACCAATACCTGTTCAGAAGCTGATTTAGAGTTAACAGGGGGACGATTTTACTATGCTACAGTACATAAACATCCTGCACTGACGACGTTTTACAGCTGGTCACAGTGCTGATAAATATATTTTATGGAATATCTGCTTGTAATGTGTAGATGCAGACAGAGGAATTCTCCATTTCGTTTTGGTTTATTTTACTTTGTCATTTTAATAGCATTTAGAATAAGCTTGATAGGCCATTAAAAACTAGCAGATATACCTAGCTCTTAGTTATACTGATGTAAATTACAGTTTGCTGTCTTTTGGTAAAGTTATTCCGCACTTATAGAACAATTTGCAGATTGTAGAGATGCCTCGAGACATTACAGAGATGTAAAATTAGAGCAAATGAAATAAGCATCAGACCTTTCCTGGAAATGATGACTTTTTTCCTATTATTTAAAAAAACCAATAACTAAGCATTTAAAAGCCAAAATAAAACCACCACAAAACAACAGCAAAATAAAACCCTACATATGATGCTTTTATTTCTACTATACTTTTACAGCCTGAAATAACAAAAATGTCTTCTGATTAAAAGCTAAATATGATTTTTCCTTTAGACTGTTTGTATCTAAAAGATCTGCTGATATTGAAATAGAGGAGTCAGTGCCTGGAGAAGGCTGGCTTCCTAAATTTTCAATTCTTTAACTGATCATTCTGGCTTAAAATGTCATAAACCTTGTGATCCTGCATGAATCATTGTAGACATGTTTTCCCATGAATATTAGAACAGAGAAATAGGGTACTATTTATGAAATTCTATTCCTCCTCTTGTAGTCAGTGTGAGAAGTCAGGTGAGCCCTATTTTTTGTCTTGTCCTTTGTTTTGTCGTTTACACCAGAATACTTCAAGAAGCTGTGAATTAAAATTCCTGAATATTATTCTGCAGCACTTCCAGGGCACCAAGGGCAGCTTCAAATCTGTCTAAATCCTGCAGGATCTTCCTAGTCCCTGAGGGTTTTTCCAGTATGCCCAGGAAGAACCAGGATAGGAGGAGATTTGGGTGTGGAGGTTTTTCCAATCTGCCCTCTGAAGAGAGCAAGGAAGGAGCCTAGTAGAAAATGAGAGTTGTTTCTGATTTCCTACTGTTTCTTATAGACTTTTCAGTACAAATTACCTTCTTAACAGCTGGATTAATTTGTTTAAGGGTCCTTTAGGCTGTGGAAGGTAAAATCTTGTTCACAGGTTGGGTGTGTGGTTTGATATTGCAGCTTCTGAAGGAGCAGAAATAGATTTGCAGATACCAGCCCTGGCTTCCTGTGGGGCTCTGGCTGGGACTGTGCTGAAGGCAAATCCCTTGCAAATCTTCATTAGTGTCAGCAGGAAGGTATTTGACAGGCTTCAGAACTACCCCATTGCAAAGTGGATGGTTTCCTTCCTCTAGACTGTACATGTCGAGCTTTGCTGCTCTGTGTCCTACAGGACACTGAAATCTGCCATGGTGGGCATTTTCAGTGACTACTGAAATATTTTCAAGGCGTGGGGAGGCTGGGGAAGTGCTGTCCCAGGAGTCACAGTGTGCCAGTGTCAGCAGCTCGTTGTTTTGATGTCATGCCATGACAGCCAAGTTCTCCTATTGCAAGGGAGCCATCCTGGATCAGCCTTATCAAGCTAGAAGGAAAATCACACTATAATGTTAATTGTCTTGATTATCACAATGCATAGGCTAGTAGAGGTTATAATGAAGCTTGTAATTTTTAGCTGCTATCATTGAATTTATAGAATTTGTTTTTCCTATGCACACATCAGATTTCCTGAAGAGACAGACAGCAGAGGTGATGTGTGTAAGAACTTTAGAAGAAACAGAAGAAAAAGCATGAACTTAATATTAGCTATCCTGCATCTGTGCTACAAGCCAAAATGTATGTTTCTTCCTTTGAAATAAGCCTATTTTGCATTAACATTTTTATGTCTCTCTTGTGTGCATCTGTTTAGCCTCACAGTCTAAGCTCATATTTATAAACAAGATTCAGAATTTGAGTTCATGAATTTGAACCACGCTCTGGATCCCACCCAGGGTCTCTCTTACACTGCTGTAAGTGGCTGGTAAGGTGGAGGCATGTGAATTAATCATACTCACATGAGTGTTGTTGTGCTTTATTGTGCCAGCATGAGAGACCACATAAGCTGGAAATAAATCTTTGCTGATTATAGAGCAAGGATTCAAGAGGCATATCTGAGATATCTGGCTTTGGTATTGTCCCTCCAGAGCCCTAAAAGGTGAGCTTGAGGAATGGCAGTTTATGTAGTAGCTGGAGCCTTTGCCTTGTTACTTCACCTAAGAGCTGCTTTTTTTTACTCTCATGGACATGTCTTTGCTGTGGTGATGGTTTTCCAGACCTGTGTTAACAGGGTCTCTGTATTGGCAAACACACAGAGAAGCTGTGCCTTTTTGAACAGTGCTATCACCAGTTTTGCCTTTTTCTGCCTTTGCAGGATTTATATGAATGCCTTGCACAGGCATTTTGTTTTCTTCTCAAAAAAAGCTGTGCCATACAGATTTCCTCACCATAAATTGTGGGAGTTGTCCATCCTTTTATCAATACTGGAAGAACTATGGGCAGACAATGAGGGTCTAAAAGCATTTTCCCTTCTTGCAGACTGAACATTCCAACTAGAGGTGTTACCTGGGCTGAGCAGTTAAAAGCACCATTAATTTCAGATCAAATAATTCTGAGTTTTGGCAAAGAAGAGGGCAGGAACTATGGCTGTGTAAGAGCCTGGATTACCTATAATGTGAATACAAATATTAGTCAGCAATCCCATAAGGGCAGACAGGTACTTTAAGTGCCAATAAAGCTAACAACCTGACAGAGACATTGCGAGTTTTGTACTGGCATGAAATTTGTATTGATTCATAATTCAGAAGTTCTTTTACACTAATCATGCATTTATTTGTACTGAAAATCTTAGAAATGAAAGCAGAGTCCTCATCAATGGAAAAAAAAAGTCTTTGGAACTGGGAGATCTGCTGATTCGATATTAATATCACTGCATTTAACACTACNTTAGAAATGAAAGCAGAGTCCTCATCAATGGAAAAAAAAGTCTTTGTAACTGGGAGTTCTGCTGATTCGAAATTAATACCACTGCATTTAACCCTGCTGAGTGTAAGGAAATGGAGCTACTGCTATTTCTTGATATCTTTGTTGCTTATGGTGTGACAATGACTGCAGCACCTACTCTTGCTGGTTACCTGGCTCTGTCATGCTTCCCTTATAGTTGTTTTTCCTTCTTTTGAGATGCTTGCAGAAATTTTTGAAAAGAACCATCAGTTCAGGTCTGAATGCTTAAATCCCTGTAACAGTGTTTCTATTAGACATCTTGTATCCAATATAATCTCTGTATTCAAGCAGAAACAATCATTAAATCATCGGAGAAGAATAAAATCATTTGGTTTACTTTCTTCAGTGGTCAGTTACACACAGACAATGATAGGGGAAGGCAAAAGAAATATTAAGACTTAAATGTGTAAGCTCAGTTAAAGCTATGGCATTTGAGAACCTTTATGGTACATGTGAAGTCTTGGTCTGAAGAAAATTATTTAATGACTCTTACAAACCAGTCATTGTATTTCAAAAATGTTCATTTTAACAGAGCTGCTATTTCACTGTAGGTTTTTCTACTGGAAATATTCTGTAGTTGCTGCGTAATGATGCAATAAATTCACCCAGGAGCTTGTTACAGTTAATAACCTGTAAAGGGCAAAGGCATTTGGACAATGAACATGAAATTGGACCTGTATCATTCACTAACAGTGTAAGTTATTTCTTCCTTTGTCCTTCAAAGAAATGTCATTTTGCAGAAAAAAATGGAGGTCAGCCTATTTCCTACATGTTTAATTTTTTACAGCCAGTGACTTCTTTGTAAATAAATAATATGCCTTGCTCAGAAGACAAGCATCAGTTCTGAAAAATTATCAGAGACATTAGAATACAATGCTAATGTATTTCATGCTTCAAAAGCTACAGCTGCCAGAAATTCATAGCAATCAATCAACATTTTTCTTTTGCTGTTTTTCGTGTATTAGCAACACTTCAGTAACAATTATGACCCTGGCTGTCCCCACTGTTTCAGATAAATGTACTGGTTATATTGATTCACTTAATATTCCTCTGTGGCTATTTCAAAAGCAGGTACCATTTCAGAAGACAAGCAGACGCCTCTTTCTCTGTAGAATACTTAATATTTTTTCAGACAATTTAACACATTTCTTTGTGTTTGAATAGAATTACCTTTTCTACTACTGCGATCTGTAAATTAGAGAACTGAACAATAGAACTGCAATAGAGAAAGGTTTCCTCTTTCATAGCCTGTCAAGTCATTCTTCCATTCTTTAATTGACAAAGTCTGGCGATCACAGAGCAAGCCCTAGTGTAAAGTATTCTCTGAAAGAGCACTATCCAAGTGCTAATGGCTTTGAACCAAGGAGGGTGGGTTCCAATTCTCTATTAGGAAGAAATTCTTCCCTGT
>VZTT01019232.1:35871-88282 GCA_013400855.1 Buphagus erythrorhynchus | reverse complement strand
TGTAATTAATAGGAATTAGCATTTACAAAAGCCCTTTGTTTGCAGCTGTTCTTTGAGCTTAAAATATGTAGAACTTAAAACATGGTGCATCTTTGTAGGGATATGATTTAAAATGATGCAGTGATCCAAACTGTTCCAGTTTGACTGTTCTGTGGCCTGAGGAATGAGGATGGTTAAAGAAGTTGCATGAAGG
This sequence comes from Buphagus erythrorhynchus, assembly GCA_013400855.1. NCBI lineage: Eukaryota > Metazoa > Chordata > Aves > Passeriformes > Sturnidae > Buphagus > Buphagus erythrorhynchus. The sequence continues at coordinate 88,089 of VZTT01019232.1, read as the reverse complement.
CTTTTTGAGGAGCTGTGGCAGCAGATATAATGGAAAGCCAGACACAGTGGTTTTGAGCTGTGTAAGTTTGGGGAGGAAAAAAAAGAAATCTCCAAACATCCAAAGTTATAACCTAGTAGAACTCCTTTTGCTTCAGGAGTAGGGGTGATGAGCCAGGATTTGGTTGGCACAAGGTCATGATGTACATCCTTGACAGGGTGGGAAGAGGTGGAAGCTCTCTCTGGGATTCTGCAGAGAAGAGGTAGAGGGAAAAATGGGACCCTGAGGTATCAGGGGTGACACTGGGGTCTCTTCTTCCCCAGCTCTCCTAAGGCTTTATGCTGTGATAGATTTAGGCAAATGAATGCAAATCCTGTATTTGTACTTCTCTTGACATGGAGCTGCTTAAAATAATCACAAGTCTCAGGAAACCAAACAGAATCTGGCAGCTCAGAGTTATCTTCTAATTCGAGCAAAATGAGAGGAGTCCTTGATTTGGGGTGGCTTGTGGAATGCTTGTGGGGGATGAAATGGCTTCTCATTTTATGGCAACACAGAACCACTGGGAAGAGGCAAATCAGTCCTGTCCTTTAGCAAATTGCTGAGTTCAAGTTCCTTCGTTACAGACCAACAGTCCAAAACTGCATCTGACCAACAGAAGTGCTTATTGAATGTATATTGAACATATGTTCAGTGCATATTGAATATGACACCATTGTAACTGCATTCCTTGTTCCCAAACAAAGGATGAAATGTTTATAATTTGGGCTCAGTTTAAGAACACATGAACTATAGTTTCCAGATCTAGAAGGACAGTTTCCTTATGGCTCTACATCTCTAAGAGCAAGTGGTGTGTCCTTGGATGGTTTAGATCTTCACATAATATTTATGTTACTCATCATTTTGTAGAGTTGCTCCCTTTCAAGCTTGTGTTTCACTTGAATCACTCCATTTTTGGTGCTGCTGTCTCCTGGGCTGGCACCAACCTGTGATGGTCCCTATGTTTTTGTGTCCCTGTGAGCACATGGTGCCACAAAAGGATTATTGATAATACCAGGATTCCATGTATTTTACAGGCTGTGTTCCTTGTGTCATAAGGTCTGTTTGAAAAGGGCTCTGGTAAAATTCTGCTGAAAATAGAATGTATTATTTCCATGGGAGGAGGATGCACAAGAGTTTGCTGCACCTCAGATATCTTCATGTCTGCTCTCTCATCCTTGAGAGCACACAAAGAAATTTGGAAATTTGCTGGTTTAGATGTTTGGGGTTTTTTTAATGAAGCTAGGAAATTCTCTTCAGAAGTCTTTTTTTAATATTTTTAGTTAATTTAGGTGTGGATGTGTAAAAGAGTAGCACAGAGGTATTGGTCTGTATGGCTGAGCCACTCTCACACTGCAAAGCAGGCTTTGCAGGATGGATTCATTTCCAAGTGTGTGTTCATTTCTGTTACACAAATGACATAAATACTTGTTTGGGGAGAAGACCACAGCCGTGACATTCTGCTCTGGAAACCATACTGGAATGTCAAATCTCCTTTGGGAGACACAGAGGTAGCCTGGGAGCTGAAATGTGTGCCCCCAGCTCAGGAAGCCCAGCGTGTCCAAGCCTGACCTGCAAATGTGAATCCTCCCTGTGCTCACCAGTCTCTGCTTTGTTTTTCCCCAGGAGCTCTGACTCTGAAGAAGCATTTGAGACCCCANAGAGCAAGAAATAAAACCTCAGCTGCCCGTGGAAGATACAGGTAATGAGTGGGACACGTTGCTGAGGGAGGTGAATATTCAGGGAGCTGTTTCTCTAAGCACAGGCAAGGAATTAATGCTAATAAATTGGCTTCTGGAATATTAGTTAATTACCCATGCAGAAAGGAAAAACCCCTGTTGCATCCTGGAATAATAAAGTAATGGAGAATCTGTCCATAACATTTGAAAAATATTAAAGGAAAGAGGAGCTCTCTAGAAAAAAACTTTCTTCCTTTTGAACCAAGCTTCTTTTTGTAGGATCTTTACACAGTCAGATGAATAGAAAAAGGAGATGTGAGTTGCAGATGCAGGTACCTGTGTGAGCACTGTTAACAGTGGCAATTAACAAAAATGCCATTTTCAAATGTGTTACTGAAACAGGAGGTGGTCAAAAAGCCTGTTAGAACAACAGAAATACTGATTTTATAGGAGGAACACAGAGCTCTGTATGAATGTATGTATGGTATACATATGTGAAAATTGATACATACTGGGAAAATAAAATCTTTAAAAAGGGTGAGTTGTGTTTAAAACCCAAAGAAATTCTTTCCCCAAAAGTGTTCTTTGTTCTCCAGATTGAGTAATGCAATATGAGGGAGCAGAAAGCCTGCTATTAGCCCAAAATAGCTTTGTTTGGGCTGTCGGATGACAGCTCAACAGTTTGAGACTGAATTCCCCATTATGCTGTCTTTTTTCCATCTGAAAGTCAAGTAATCTTGATCACCTGGCTAAACTGTATGCAGATAATATTTCTCCCAGCAGTCTAAAGTTCACTTGTATTGTGTTTGGAAAGAGTTGTAGCATCCCACCAAAGGTCTCAAGCCACCTAAAGCATTTCTGGAAGTTTCTCATTAAGCAGTGCTGTTTGGGATCTTGATTTATGATACAGGTTTATAAGAAGCTAAAAGGATTTTCTACAAAGTGATTTCATAAAATAAAAGGTAAATACTGAGGCACCTTGATGCTTTCTCCTTTCTGCTGTTAGAGTTCCCTTGTCGTTGTAGCAAAAGCTACTCATTCTCTGTCTTCTTTCATTTTTCTTAAATCTTTGGCAATCCAGTGATTACAAAATAAGTGCTCAGAGAACAAAAGAACACACATGCTGAACAGGATTGGAATGTGCTTTTAATTACTGCAGTAGATTATCTTCAAGCCCTTGATTACACATGTGCTTCCCTGGCACATGTGATTCTTGTCTGCTTCCATCCCAGTTCTCTCCCTCCTTTTTTTCAGATCTTTCTGAAGAAAAGTGGGAAACTGAATATAGCTATTCACAGCCAGTGTGAACTTTATTGAAGGCCACTGGATGGCAGAGGAGAAACCACTTCATTTGCAAATCAGATTGTCCATGGGAGGCAAGTTATAGCAAAGGGACAGAGATCTGTTCAGTGTTCCAAAATGATGCAAAACACAGTTATACAACAGGGGAATTTAATGGAGGGGAAGAAGATGCGTAATGCAGAAAAAATCCAAATGTAGGAGGGCAACACAAAGCATTCATTTGTTTTGGAAATCTTTAGAAGAAATAAATAATCATAAGACTATAGTTTAGGTATTTAGAAATGAGAAAAGTTAAACATTTTGTACTTTGTAAACCACTTGAGTGTCTTGTAGTTTATTTATTTCATAAGTTATGCATGTGGCTGCACACAAAGAGAATGAGTTCCTTCCTCAGGGCTCGGGGTCATTGAAGCAGAGTTCCTGGATGGCACCATACAGCTAAAAAAACAGGTTTCACTAGAGGAGGAGTGTTGAATATGGGCAGCTGGAGAGCCTGGCACAGGCACAGGAGAGGCAGCACTGTCCTGCTGGGCTCCTGCTTCAGCAGCCACATGGCTTTGTCTTCACATGGGATGGGTGACAGAGCCTGTGTTTGGGTGGAAGGAGGGAGCACAGTAAGTGTTTAAAGGATTGTTTCATCTATAGCTGACAGTAATGACTTCTGCAGATGGCTGCAGTTGTGTTGCATGATATCATTAGCACAGCAGCTGGACCTCACTGCTAGAAAGGCAAGAGGAGAGTTTTTAATTAGGTTGACTTCAGTGATCGTTTAATAAATATGATGAAAGTGAGCTAAGCTGGACTCATGCTGGGTTTGTGCCAGCTCCTGGTGGGGTAAAACCTGCTCTATGGCTCTGGTCCATCAGCAGCAGAGGAGGGGAGTCAGTCTGAGGGCAGGTCTGGAGGGGAAGAGGAGCAGCTGAGCAAGTATGGGAACTATTCTGAGCCCCAAGAAGTGCCACCAATGAGCTCTTCCTTTCCTCCCTAAATAAATTCTGGGAAACATGGGTCTCGAGGCAAATTGGAGAGTTTGAGGTTGCAATTATTATTCTTTGTCATTATTTTAAATTATTGTTCCTTGTCTTCTCAGCTTCCCATAGCAGTGTCCTCTTGTCCCTTGTTTCATCCATCTGAGCACCAGAATGTCCCCCAAGCCCATTCTCCCAAATACCCTGGTTTTGGCCAGGAATTCCTGCCTAGGAATTTCCTGTCACCCCCACTGCCTTCCCCAGATGGTTACTGAATTCAGATTGTATTCACAGGGGAGAGTGTGAGCTGGAGTCCCTTCTGTGCATTACAGCCCAACAATCAGGATATGGGGCACCTATATTTGAGTCTTTCTAGTGCCAGGGAAATTCGAGGTCAGGCTTTCCAATAGAGACATTATGGCCTAGACAAAAACAAACTAAATTTTTGGTATGGACAGCATTCTTCTTCAGTTTTTGTCCTCTTGAAGCCTGATATGGAAAATTTGAAAAGAAACGTTTATTTACAATGTTAGAATACATCTTAGAATAAATGACAAAAGTATTTTTACAGAACTTTAAAAAAGTGATACTAATTGATTTCCTGACATCAAAGGGTTTTCATAACAAGAAGGAACTTGAAAATAAACTGTGTTTCAGAATTTCTATTGTAAGGTAATTCCAATTCCTTTATGCTTTTGGCATTTTTTCCTCATAACATAGTAACTGGGTGCATGTTGTATGCATTTTCCAGAGGTTTGCCTTTGTTTGCTTTTTCTCTAGAAAACAGAACTTACATTCAGTTTCTTCTATGTTTGCTTATTACATCTGTTTAAATGTTATTGCTAAACCTGTCAGAAGAGTGTTTCATTTTGTTTCAGGCTCAGCAGTGTTAAGGCCTACTTTAGAGATGCTTCAGTGAAGTAGCCCCTAGCCTTTGCTGCTTCTGTAAAAAAGCAACAGAAATTTGTTCTGTTTATTAATGCACACAGTCTTACAATGTCTTATGAATGCTGTCATGCACAGGGTTGGATTCTTGGGTCTGTCCTGTGCAGGGCTAAGAGCTGGACTTCAGTGATTTTTGTGCATCCCTTCTAACTCAGGATATTCTGTGACTTTCTAGAAACTTCTGGTTCTTCCATAGCAGATGCCAGGTGAAAATGCCGAGTGTTAAATATGCCATGTAACTAATATTTAGGTCTCATCACCTGGATACAAGAAGTCTGAGTTTTATTTTGTTGAATTTGGATTTGGGATTTTTTTTTTGTAGTTGATCCAGTCAAAATTTGGCTGAAATCAGAGGAATTTCCTAGTGGAAGGAGCAGAACTTGGACCTTCTTTTTTAATGAATAAAATGAGGAGTTTTGAGGAGCTTGCCTGGCTTTTTATTGCAGTGTAAGTTCCCCAGCTATCCTCCACGTTCTTGGAGTGGTTTATAAAAATATCTTCTTGTGGGTAGCTCTTACCAGTATAAATTGTGGGTGACTCAATGCCAATAAAATATGTAAACCTGATTTAAAACTTTGTGCTGGTCTCTCTTTAGAGCAAGTAAGCCCTGCCTTAATTCCCATAGCTAGTGTTGTAGTATGTTCCTTTGTGATCAAACTGCATTTTAATAAAATACTGCAGTGATACTGATTGGCTTCATTTTGTATTGTAAAAGGACAAATGTCACTGCTTTCTGAATAGGCTATTAATGCCAGGAAAGTATGGTTTTCATGTCTCTTTGTAGTAATAAAGCCTTGAGCACCATTTATACCTCCTGCCCCAGCAATTCTGCTGCTACCAGGAGTGAGCCAGTGCTGTCGTAAAGCCAGAAGAGGCTGACAGCAGCATTTCACTTCTGCCAAGAGCCGTGTTTGCTGAGACAGTTTCGCATCTTGTTTCATAAAGAAACAATAAAAATATCGAGCAGGGCTCTGCAGAAATCCGTACTCTCGAGTAAAAAGGATTTGATGAGGAGGAAGTCATGAAATAAGCAGTGAAAGAAGATTAAAGCCTTGCACTGTGTGGAGCACACAGAATTGAAATTTGTTGGGAGTAGCTGCAAAGATTTGCACGCTCCCTTCGCGTGATGCATCCCAAACCTCAGCCTCTTATTTATCCCCCAAGTCCTGCAGAGCAATGGTTTCTTTTATTTTATTTTATTTTACTTTGTTTTAATGCATGTTTATACTACTTTGAACAAGGGCCTCGATGCTGTTGAGGGCTTTGACATAGGCTGGAATGAAAACAGTGCATAACTGCAGATGATTCCTTGTTCAGATCCCACTTTCATTTCACGCTGACCTACATTTGTACTCTGCTGACACCCCGGTGTTTATTGTGATGTATTCCCCTGAAGTGCCTTCCATTCTCCTTCCAGGGTAAAAGAGACAGATTAGGCTAATGCTGGAGGTTTATGGCACTCTCTGAGTGCCCTTAACAGGAGCCCCATCAGTGTCACCAAGTGATGTGTGTGTGAAGTGAGCACCAGCTCGGCTGGCAAACTAAGCCTAATTAATGACCCCTCAGCCAGGCTGAAACCAAGCCCAAACCAGTGGGGATTAAGGAGAAAAAGAAACTGTTCCGACATACTGCCATGCTATTAGCATTCATTTAGCAGAAAAACACATTAGAACATTATTTTAATTGGTATCCTAGTGAATTTCCACAGTCTTAAAAGAAAAACTGCATAGCTGTCGTCCCTTTGACAGTCTCTGGAAGTACATGGTGCCACTTTGGGAGATGTGTCCAATTCCCTTAAATCCTTTTCTGTCCTCTACATCCATAAATAATAATCCTTGCAGTCTCTGTGCAGACATACAATTTCTTCTGAAACAAAGGAATTTTTTTTTCCCTTTTCTTAATTCATTCATAGCTTCTCACTAAAATAATAATTGATTGTCTGTATTGCTTTTATGAACAGTGTTAATGAATGTAGCAGGGCAAAATGAGAGTTATTCTGCAAAACATGTCAGGATTGGAATGAAAAGGATGAGCAGAAATGTCTCTGAAGTCATTTAGGGCTGAGCAAAGCATTCAATTTTGTTTGACTGTTTTTCTTTATAATTGCATAATTAAAAAAAAAAAGACAATGTGAAGAAGGCTGTGTTGCTTCAGCAGGAAGCACGGGGGCATTTTGCTCCTCTGTGAGAACGGTGAGCAGCTGCCTCAGCCCAGCCTGAGCTGGGAGCTGGAGGGATCTGTCCCAGGTTTCAGGTACCCCACAGGGACACACAGGGACAGAGGTGACCATGGTGCATTCAGATCAGAGTAGTGCAGTCACAGCAGGAGCAAACCATATGCAGGATTTGTAGAACATTGGAATAATCAACCTAATGAGCTGGAAGCAGCAAGGACCATCACCTTCATGCTTTCCTACCTCTGTATTTTCTGATTTTTTGTTACGCACTCTTGTCTTTTTCTACTTGGTCTAATAGAGTTGTTATATCCCAAGTGAAGAGAGTTCTGTAAATCATTTTAGGATTCCTTTCAGTAAGAAGACCTTTAATTGCAGTGGAAAGCTGCTTGGATTAAGAGTTTTAACATAAATCTTTCTACAAAATTGTCATCAACAAGTTAGAACTGCACTTGGAAAAACCTGGTTTAAATAATCACTAGGGAGCTTCTAGCTTTTTAAAGGAAGATTTTTCAACTGAAAATATTTGTGGAGTTCTCTAAATGACTTTTTTTTTACCTTAACCATAATTTATTTCATATTAAGTTCTCAGTTATTCATGTCTTATTATAAACTTGTAATTATTGACTGCTTGGGGCAGATAGGGGAGCAGCATTGATGGGTTGGGGAGAGGAAGCCATTTTCCTCTGGGTAAATTGGTAAAAATAGCACAAGGGAAACAAAACTTAAGGTCAACATGTAATTACTGAAGCACTAGTCAATTTTCTGGAGATTTACTTCATAAGAGCTCTGACACAATTGTGTGAACTCTATCTAGTAGTAGAAAATAGGAGTAAAAAAAGTGCTTTATATGCAGTTTTTCTGGTATTTGCAATATTTAGCTTATCATGGTAATGTCCATCTCTGTAAGTGGTAGTTTAGAAGAGGTGCTTTAGAGGCTATTGCAGCTATATATTTTATCTTTTCATGAAACTTGCCTTGAATCCTGTTCTGGGAAGAAGAGATCTATTTTTTCCCCTAATCTGGTTCATATATTGGAAAAGTCACTTTGGTTTGCTTAGTCAATTTGTATGATTTCAATGCCTTTTTCTTTTACTTGCAGTAATACTAGATTATAATAGAACCTCCTAAGCCCCTGTTCCAAAAATGCATTTGGAGTGCACTCAGTGAGTTTTGTGTTTGTTCCCACAGGACCGTGTTCAGAAGCTGAACCCGTCACCGATGTGTCACACAGTGAGCCAGTTCAAGAGAGCCCTTTCCGTCCCCCTTGCCATTCCTTCTCCACTGTCTTCGACGAGGACAAGCCCATAGCCAGCAGTGGGACCTACAACTTGGACTTTGATAACATTGAGCTGGTCGATTCTCTCCATGCCTTAGGACCGAGCTCTGCAGAGCCCAAGAACCGTGACCCCAAAGCAAATGTCCGCAGGAAATCCACGGATTCGGTCCCAGTTTCCAAATCCACGTTGTCTCGATCTCTCAGCCTGCAGGCCAGTGACTTTGATGGAGCATCTCACCTTGGCAACAGCGAGACGTTAGCACCGTCAGCAGATGTGTACAGTACTGGTTCCAGCAGCGCTTCCAGTACCCTCAAGAGAACAAAAAAACCCAGACCAGCTTCCTTAAAAAAGAAGCAGTCAGCCAAAAAATCTCTGGATGCTCCACTGGTGAAGGAAACCCCACAAGAACCGCCTGAGCTTGACCAAGCAGCTTGTGAGGATAAAGCACCCGAGGTGAAGGCTGACTCAGCAAAGCCCGAATGTACTGAACCTTCCAAAATCTCTGCTGAGAAAGAGGAGGCCCCGCCTGTGCCTGAGGGATCCGACCCTTCGGATCCAGACCATTTCGAAGGGATTAGTGCATTTAGCTCTGGAGGCAGCAAAGTCCAGAACTCTCCCCCTGCCGGCAGGAAAACGCTGCCTCTAACAACGGCCCCCGAGGCCGTGGAGGTGACTCCACCGGACACCGGGGGACAGGAGGACCCTCCTGCCAAAGGCGTTGCAGTCAGGCTGGAGTTTGATTATTCTGAGGAGAGAGGGGGGAGCGAAGACCAGCAGGAGAGTGCTCCTCCTCCCAAGAAAGCAGGGAAAAAGCCTGGTGCTAAAATGCCGCTACGGAGGCCAAAGACTAAAAAACCGGTGGAGAAGCTTGACAATGCTCCAACCACCCCGACCAAGTCGCCCACTGATCCAAACGAGATCCCCATCACAAAAGGCTCTTACACTTTTGATATCGACAAGTGGGATGATCCCAATTTTAACCCCTTCTCATCCAGTACAAAAATGCAGGAATCGCCCAAACTGCCTCAACAAACGTACAGCTTTGAGCCGGACATGTGTGAGGACTCCATTGACCCTTTCAAGTCTTCTTCTAAGATAGCCAGCTCGCCTTCCAAATCTCCAGCTTCCTTTGAGATCCCAGCCAGTGCCAACGAAACAAATGGAACAGAAGGAGACAGCCTGAACAAACCTGCCAAGAAGAAGAAGACGCCACTAAAAACGTAAGTTAAAGGGCAGAGATGTTTCTAGAATAGAAGCAGCACATTCCTCCCCCTTAGCACAGTTACACAGGATTTATATCTGAATAGAGAGAGGGAGCTGACCTTGGGTGTTGGTGGCCACAACTGGAGTCACGATGGGGGGCTGTTCCTGCTCTCAATCTGCTTCCTCAATAATTTGATATTTCCAGAACTACCAAGCAACAGCATTTTTAAAGTCTTTGGGCTCATGGTAGTTCTGAACCTGGTTAAATTGTAATTTTATCAGTTATGTATACCCAATTTTCTGTGCCCTCATTCTGGGAAGTTGATGCTGTTTAAGATGATCAGAGTAATCACACCAGCACAACTATTTTATGAATCATTGTTTTTGAGCGTGGGATGTGAAATAGTAAGGCAGTGACAAATCTCATATTGCAAACAGCAGGAGGATGGTTTCATCCCATAGCTTATGGTATTTAAAAGAAAATAACCTGAAACAGAAGAGTGCAGTATTGAAATACATTTTTTAATAGATGTACATGACTAAGAAATGTGAAAAAATTCCTTTTATGAAAGAGCTTACAATTGTGCAGAAGGTTTAAAATCTCCAAAGCTAGTATATGTTGGGGAAATATCCAGCTTTTAGATACAGGTGACAAATTCCAGGTTAAATTTTCTATGTTGCTGTTTTTAGATATTTGGTTAAAAACCTCTGTGGCTGGTTGCTGATTTTCATGGTGCTTTATCTGTTCAGATATGGTTATTTGGAGTTGGTGACCACTAAGTTTGTGTCCCATATATCTGAAATTGATCTCCTGTTTGTATCTGTAAGAAAGTATCTCAGTTCATGTTCCTTTATGCTTTAAATGTTACAGCTAGCTAACAAAAATGGGAGCAAAATTTTAAATGCCTGTTTAAGATAAGAAGATAACATGGTTAATGTAAAGCAGTACAAAAGCTGAACTCCTGTACAGGGTGAGATGGAGATTATTAAGTTTTTTCTGAACAGCCTCCTGCCTTCTAAGCTTCTAATTCAGGTCCCTTGTCAGATTTGACGAAGCTTGTGCTTTATTTTCTTCCTAGGTGCGTTTCTGACTTGTGGATAGTTTAGAGCACTGTGTAGCTGAGTTGTTTTCTTTGGAAGAGGAGCCTGGTTTTTCTGGTGTTGCTACTTTTTGAGGTTTACCTGAAACGTAGTGGTAAATGACACATTTTTCCAAGCCTGCAGTCCAAACTGATTTGGTCCAAACCAAGAAGATTCAAAAGTCTGACAGCAAGAGAGGAACAATTTGAATCTTACTGGGGAAGTGCAGAGGAGAATTTTAATATTACCAGATCTTTAAGTTTTTGCAGCCCACCAGAGTCTCCTTGAGTCTTCCAGTAGCTGGAGTTGACAGACCCCCAGAGTGGGCCTCTTGGGTTCTCCCATCTGCTTTGAATATTGGAAAGAATTCCAAAGTTATTAATTTAGGGGCAAAATGAGTTTACAGAGAGTTTGCTAAATCCACGTTTGTCCAAGAGAAAATCCATCACAGGAAAACTCTGTGTTGGAATCACAAAGTTCACTGCTGGTGTTTATCAGGGTGGGGAAGTGAAGCTTCCCCAGGTCAGGGCTCACAAGTTCTTGGGTCAGGAGGGTTGCAGGAACTCCCAGCCTGTGCTTGGCACTGCTTTCACTGGGTTATGTTGTGTGTTGCTCACTGCAGCCCCATAACCTACTTTTGCAAGTGTTAGTTTGTTTTTTTTTAAACAAAGATGAGACTCTGCATATTAATAACCCATTGCAGCCTGCAGCTGTGGTACTTTCTAGAAGAAAATTACCTTAAGGCTTGGGAGGGGATGCCAGGGTAGGCAGTGGCAGGAGGTTTTATTAGCCCTGTTTAGGGTGCAGAAATCAAACCCTATGGACCAGCTTGTAAATGAGCTCCTCATGTGGAAAGGCAGTGATTATAGGTTAGAGGTGAAGAAGCCAGGCATGAGTTTAAGCCTTTGCTGAACTTGTCCTACTTTGAATCTGAGCCATGTGCTCAGTCTAATATGTGTTAAATTAATAAAAATAAGCCATTTTTGTTCTTGAATGAAACTGCAGCAGTCTAAGCATTGACCCCCCTGTGAAAAGATGAGGTTTTTACATGAAAAAATTCCTCCACACAAATTGCTCTCTGGTCATCTACCCGAGTGCTGAGCTGCTTGGAGACAATCACATTGCTCAGGTGATGCTGAGCAAAGAGCAGCTGATGCCTCCCCAGTGCCAGCTCACAGTGGTGAGTTAAAATAGGTGATTTATAGAGATACTGCTTGTGCAGGCATTGCTCTGGAGGCTCTTGGATGGCTGGAGGCTGTTCAGAAATGGAAGGTGCCAGCTGTCATGAGCATTGCACGTGAGGAGAGACGAGCAGAGGCTGCCAAGCTCATGAGTAAATGAAAACTTCTCTTAGCCTAAGCTGTTTGGCAGGGTTTGATTCTGCTTTGGGGGAAACCAGTTTGCTCTGTTAGAACATCAGGTTAGGTTTTGGAGAGAAGCAAACCAGCTGAGATTTAAAGAAATGCCATTTTCTATCCTGACCTTGGTAAATGGTTTGAAGTGGTCAAGTGTGTGCTGTCACAACACATCAGCAAACACCACAAAACCTGGAATAACTGTGCCCTCTCCTTAAGCTTAGCTGCCATTCAAGAACAGTTTTGCATTTCATATAATAACAAATACCGTGTTTTGAAAAGCAGCATGTGGCCTCCATCAGGGCAGGCCAGGACAGTTACTGTGTTGAAAGGAACTTAACTTGAAGGTGTCAGCTTTGAAAAATGTGTTTTGTAAGATGAAAACATGTCAAAAGTATAACATTGAACTAGAAAACATTGAAGGGCTTGATGAATATTTTTTTTCTCCTTGTGTATTTCACAATAAAAAGTAGGGGTTAAGATTATACAGGTAGAAAATATGCATGATCAGATTGCCTTAACACATTAACATTAACAGAGTATTTGTAGGTTAATCTTTTTTGTCAGTTCCTTCTGTCTGTCTCTCTTTTCTTTGTCTTATTTGTCTTAGGATGGTAGAAGATGTGATGTCTGTATGTTCTCTGTTGTAAGTAATTCTAAGCTAACAATTCAAATTTCCTCTTTGATTTATGGGCTTTTTAATTTTACTTATTTATTTTGCAGCATGATCAGTTGTTATTCAGCATGAAGCTTTTATGTTAATGATTTTACTTCACTTGCACATATGAAAGCTATTTTAAGTAAGATGCCTGACTGTGAATGAGTTTGCCTCATTATCTGTTGCCTATCAAAGAAGATCCTCATTTAAAAACTATAAAGATTTTGTATCCTTGAGCTAAAATATGAAAGTTTTATTTCCACCACTGAACAATATTGTAGAATCAATTCTTTGTAAACACTGCATAAAGTGCTTGTCTTTCTTGAAGGAAAAAGTTATGCTAATTATAATCATCATAACTGGATAATTAATGGCATTGAACACACCAATATTCAGCTGCCCAATTTATTTTCCCCTCTAGAAGTGGAATTGATTTACCCTCTGCAGATTGAAACCCACCATTAGAATTTCTGGTGTCAACCTTGCCATCATTGATCAGGGTTGAGCTGGTGGGCAGTAATTTTTTGCCACTGCATCTCAGTTCAAACATAAAGTCTTTATCAGTGAGTTTGCTGTGGTATTTTTCTCATTTTTGTAGCTAGTAACATCAATGGTTTTGAATAACTGGCAATGTGCATAAAGAGAACAGAAGATAATTAGTTTATTCCTGGTTAGAAAATATTTTTAGCCAATTGTGAATAAAGGCAACATTCATAATTATACACCATCATGACATAATGTATGTTCTTTATTCCTTTTGCTTGATTGAAACCTGTGGGATTTTGGAGGGCTACAGTATCCATGCTGCCAGTCTGCACTGTGAGGTGTCAGGGGAACTGGAAGCAGAATTGCCATATTTCTTGTTGTATTTGTTTTTAAAAAGGTCTGTTGTGCCCAATTGTAATGCCACAGCTCGTTCTGGCATCTGGGGAACAGCATCTGCCTCAGATGGTTTTATATAGCTCATCTAAAGCAAACCAGGTTTTTCTTCCTGGTTTTTGGGGTCATTGGAGCCTAAGTTTATCACAGTTTTAATCCTCAGGTAAAGGTGTGGGTTAGACCTAATTTTGGGATGTGAAAGTGAAGCAGACAGAAGTGAAATCATTTCCACAGGGCCCCGGAGGGTGCCTGTGGTGGAGCAGGGATTTGAATTGCAGCTGAGCAGTAACTCTGCTCTGTGAATGTGTCAGGAGTTAGCAGGAAAAATATGGCAATCCTGCTGTTCTCAGCTTTTGGGGGATGGAGGCCTGTTCCAAGTGCATGACAAAAATATGTACCCATGGCATGTTTCTCTGTGGTGCTGCTGCCTAATGGATGGGATTTTAATGCAGAAGGGCTTACAGAGGTTGCATTGTCTGTGGCTGTCTTCTTGCTAAGTGTGAAATGACCTGATTCTTGCTGCTATTACCATATTAACAGTCTGAATTTTATTTTCAGTGATACATTTAGGGTGAAAAAATCACCAAAAAGATCTCCACTATCAGATCCTCCTTCTCAGGTAAAGTGCTGCTTTATTTTGATGCATGTAACTAGTGTTCTTGAAGGGGTATAAAGAAGGAAATTTGATTAATTTAATTGTGGAATTGTATGTTTAATAACAGAAGATATTTTTGTCGTAGACTTGTACTTTTAATAACAGAGGAGATTTTTGTAAAGAATATATGCATATGTCCAAGTATAGCACATTGGGCTATTACCATAAAACATAACCTTTTCTCCTCTAAAAGTGTGCACACAATATATAGTATATCTAGTATTTTCTCTGGGAATTCCAGTTAGAGTATTAGCAAATGTACTTCGGAAAGCCCTGTGTTAAGATGGAGCAAAAATATGAATAAATGTCTTCAGTCAGTTGTTTGAAAAACAAGACTATCACTATCCACCCGGAATTTTTAGATTAGAAACTAAATGCACCAAATTGGTGGGCTGGAAAGGAAATAGAAATAAACCAAGTGGGCTGATCTACCAGGAACATGTGCTTGGATAGTTTGATTCCCTGTTGTAAACTGCTGGCAGGTGGTTTTCTTGGAAGAGAAGTTAACAAAAGACAAAAGCTGCTCTTCCGCAAAGGCCTGACTGCTTTGATGTGGCACAGCTCCTTCCATGCTGCTATTCCTCTTCCTGTTATCCATCCTGCCCTTCTGTTTCTGCTGCTTGACAGCGTAGAAGCGAAGAAAGGGGAAAGGGTTCATGACCTCGTGGACTTTACGAGGGTTTGCTCCTATGAGAAAAGCCTAAAAAGACGGTTTTGGTAGTCAGAGACTTCAGTGATGGGTGATGTGTGCCACTTGTGTCAAGTGCCTAACAGATTTCAACAGCTCTGGATCTTCTTTCTTCCCTGTTAACAAAGCAGCTTTGCAATGCAAGTGTTTATCATCAAAGAGCTTAGCTGTACTGGGAAAACTTGCTGCTGGTAGAGTTAGTATTTTCCATTAAGTATTTTACACAGCACTGCAGCAGAGATTACAGAATTAAAAAGATGGCTCTGGCAGTGCAAAGGAATTCAGAGATTGAACTGTTCCATGTGTTAGTGGAAGATAATAGAATTAATTGGCTCTTGTTTGCTGCAGGATCCTACTCCACTGCCAACTCCAGAAACACCTCCTGTCATCTCCACGGTGGTTCATGCCACGGATGAGGAGAAGCTGGCGTCCTCTGTGACAGGTCAGAAGTGGACCTGCATGACTGTGGACCTGAACACGGACAAGCAGGACTACCCACAGCCCTCTGACCTGTCCACCTTCGTCAACGAGACCAAGTTCAGCTCTCCCACAGAGGGTACTGCCTGCCAGCCAGGGGCTGGTTACTGAGACAGGGGCTTTGCTTTGGCTGGGGATGCTGGCCTGTGCTCTGCTGAATGCAGACCTTATTAGGGAACCCTAAAAATGGTGTTCTCTCTCCTTTCTGGGAAACATGACAATTATGAGGAGCTGAATGTCAGACCCTAACAGTCCAGCCTTGAGCTTTCAGGAAAGAAAAGATGCTTAAAGGGAAATGAGAGGGCCCTTCAGAGAAAGGCTTTTGCTTTCTTTGTGTGATCAGTTGTTCTTCCCTGTGAGCAGTGTGTTCTCTCAGTGCCTTCACAGGAGAATGGGGTCTGATACTGCTCCAGAGTCACTGAACTACTGAGTCTGCCTGAGGCCTGTTGCTTAACCTGCATGGGGAAAGGTCCCATGTTAAAATTCTGCTCATATTTTCTGTATTGCATTAATACCCGTACCATGCCATCTCTCTTCCAGCTTCCTGGGCTCCAAGTAACTTCATGCATAAAAGTATCCAGGATATCCCCTCTATAAGATAGTTACCATTCATATTTCCAGATAAAATTCCCTACTAGATCAGCCTATTAAAGTTTTTCCTGCCATACATTCCTATGAGCAGTTGAGAGCTAAAGCTGGAAGTTTCTGTTTAGAGAACTGTCATTCCAGGTCTGTGAAATTTGGAAGAGACAGAATTAAGACAATTTGTGTGTGGCCTTCCTTGGGGCTACCAGAGGGAATTCTGCTTTGCAACATCTGCTCCAAAGGCAGATGTTCAGCTTTGTGGGTGGGAAGCATGTTTGAGTTTAACTTGGCTTACACTTCTTCTTCTTGATCTGAATTCATTTTTCCCCCTCCACCTTTCAGACTGTGACCCAGTCTACCATTAAATCTACTTTATGCAATTTTAGACTAGGTCTAAATTTGTGCCTGATCAAGAACTGCTAAACTTAAGGTCAAGGTGTTTGACATCAAAAAGCAACAACAATCACAGTGCTTTTGTTCATACACATGTGCTTGTGTGCCCTGGGGTTTTTGGAAATTTGTTGGGTATTCTAAACAGATAAGTATTTCAGTCTGGATTAATTCATTTGGCTTTATTGTCTAACCATGAATGTTAGACATTGACTTCTCTGTATTTGTATTTTAAAAAGTAACTTAAAGAAACACTTTTTAGAAAATAAGCCCCCCTAAATGTGGGAAAATATAAACTATATGGAAGAAAATGGAACAAAAGAAGAGTGAGAGGCATTCTGAAACAATCATTTTAGCTTTCAAAGTGGGTAGAAGAAAGTGAGCAAAGCTCCTAATTAAATGGTAATTGTCTTGTCTCATGTGTGCTGCATGGTACAGTCAGGGTTTCAGATTACACACTCATTATAATCAACAATGCTTCCCCTTCTCATGTCTCTTAAAAATAATAATTTTTTCCCCTTGACAGTCTTGCTCCTGCAGCTTTGAGAAATTTCTGAGTAATTTGAGGGCCGTTTCTCAGTGTAGATATTTTTACCTCTCCCAGACACCCTTGTGTCACCCTGTAACCTAATACTGCATCAGTACAGATACAGCCCAGCTCCTGAGTCACCCAGTGCATCCAGCCCTCATCTGTTTCAGGCACTGCCTATAGCTGCTGCCATTTTCCTGTTGCACAGACCCGAAATAAGCCATAATTATTAGCAGAAAATTCTGATGTAATCTTGCAGCTATTTGTAGGAGGAGTTGGAGGACATCACTTAGTAAGTCTGCTGTACGTGTTTATAAAAGATAATTATTTGCTTCATGGGATATCCTGGGCTTTTCTGATTTTGAATGTATAGAGATAACCAAAGCCTAAGATTTTGGAGGGGAGATGATGTCTGAGGGGAGAGGAGAGAGAGGAATTGTGCTGGAGACTCCTGAGAGCAGTGAGACGAAACAAACTGCGTTTAGCCAGCCGTGTTATTCCTTTTGTTTCTACTTGGACTGTTTCCATCTGTGTCCTGCCTTTGTTTTTTTGGTTTTTTTGTTTGGTTTTTTTTTTTTGTTTTGTTTTGTTTTTGTTTTTGTTTCGTTTTTGTTTTTTTATCAGCAGTAAAGTTAAATCTGTGTTGTCCCAGCAGTCAGTTTGGATTGGGATTGCAGAGCTGCTGGCAGTGCTGCAGGCAGGTGGAGGATCCCTGTGGCTGTGCCAGCAGAGGACAGTGCTGGAACGTCTGCTGCCCCTGAGCCTGCCTGGACACTCAGGGATTGCTCTCAGGAGCACAGAGCTGCTCCAGAAATGCTCCTGATGCACCTCACTGGGCTGTCTGTGGATAAATGGGATACTGAGAGGCAGTTTCTAAACACTTGCTGCTGTTACCTGGGATTTCAGCCTTTCTCCTGCAGTTCAGCTCCTGATAGGGGGTTTGAATTCATCCTTCCAGTTTGGGTTTTGCTTTCACCAGGAAGAGAAGTAAATGAGAGAGGATATTGCTGGTATCTGACACCAGGAGGTTGTCCATCTTGCCTGGCTCCTTATTACCACTAAAAACACATGGCACTAGGGATTTAAACATGAGGAGCCTGCTATTACAGCTTTCTCTTCACTCACAGGTTTTACTGTGAATATCCCCAACCAGTAGTGAGGGTTTGTGTCTCCTCCTCTTCAGTGTCTGGTTGACAAAATATGTAACTTGTGGAATTACAGTCCTTGTTCAGTGCTTTTTATTACTAAAAAAAAAAAATATTCAAGTATTGTAAAATCACCCTGAACCCTCTAAAACTTTTTTAATCAACAAAACAGGCAAGAGATTATCTTCAGGGTTATTTGTTTTTAAACATCAAACATTTTAATTCTGGTTATCATCTTCTAATGCAAGCCCTACTTTTCAAAAGCTGCCCAAATCTAGAAGGATTTTAGCACAACTTTATCGTAACACAAATGCTAGTGTGCATTTCCTTAGGATTTATTTATAGTGGAAATCAAATTATGCAAGTGGTTTATTGAATTAAGTCATGGAAGCAGAGCAAAGTACAGCATTTGGACAAATTAATTATGCTTTTAATTGTTAAATTAAGTTGTCATTGTAGGAAGTTTGCTTTAATTTGAGTGCAGGAAGATATGATCTCTTCTCCTGTGTTAGATCTCTCTGCTTCTGTATCAGCTACTGGGTGACCATGGACTGGGAAGAAATACTGGTTATTCCCTCCAGTGTAACTGGGAGATTAGAAGCAGAGAAGCAGTAAAGATTTACATTTTTATTAAATTTTACACTTAGGGTTCTTTATAAATCCTCCTGCCTTAGACTCTTTCTCTGAAAACAAAATAGGAGAACAGCCCAGTAAGCTGGGCTGGTGTCTCACCCCTGGTTCATGAGCATTCAGGTATTTTAGGTATCTTTTTCTTCGGTGATAACACAGTAGGTGTTCTGAATTAAGAGTGTCATAAACATGAAAAAATAGAAATTAATTTTTCTCAACAGCTGTTAAAATATTTTTTAAAATAAATTGGCATCAGCATTTCCATTTATTAAAAAATCTGTTTTCTGTGATAGGATAACATTGTAGGAGAAAGTTGTCTGTGCTCTGAAATTGCTCTGAAACTTTCTTAATATTCTGGTCCCTGGGGCCAATTAAAAAGCTGGATTTTTTTCTGGCAAGCTGATTTGCCTGAAATGTGTCAGGTTTATTGTTGAGAATTAGTGAATATTAATGCACCTTTTACTTTCTTGCTGTATATTCCATTTTTAATATGTCATTGGAAAGTATTGAGCAGAGTGGGAGTGGCCCTTGTCAATGAGAAGAGCTCTCATTTACTTTTGAAAAAAATCATGTCATGGCATGTATTAACACCTCTTTTTTTTTGGTTTCTGTTGCAGAATTGGAATATGGCAACTCATATGAAATAGAATATATGGAGAAAATAGGCTCCTCTGTGCCTGTAAGTTCTCACCTCCATTTCCATTCATTTGCATTCCCTTGTCATAATATACTATCCTGATAATGCCCTCAGCCTCACCACCCTTTAAATTAATTATAATGTGCCTGCAGCAGATTTGCAAAACCAATTCCTTGAAATTGGCATAACTGAGGTAAATTGCCTGTGCTTTGTTGTCCTGTGTCCTGTAAAGCTTTTTCCATTTTATGATTTTATTTCTAAGCTAGCATAACTATTATAACCATAACTATTTATTTCTGGAGATTCAAAGCCAGTCAGCATTTCCAGCAGTGCAGAGTGCAGAGCTGTGTACACCAACTGCTGAACTGTTTAAGAAACTGGGAGTAGAATGTTAAAGAAGCTGGAGGGAATCAGGAGAGAAACAGAATTAGTGTGAAGTCTGGAATGCAGTGCTATACATTATCACTTGTTTCACCTTCTTTTCAATCATGGATTTGATAGCTTGACTGGATCCAATGAGGGGATATCCACTGGAGACATTAGGAAAATGTGGTGCTTAAACCAATGAGAATATTCAATGGATATTTTAGTAACACCTCAGCCAAGGGATGCCTCCTGCCTGACAGAATCAGACATCTGATTAACCCCAAACTGGGAGAAGAAGAGCCACTGCAAACAGTGAACTGCTTAGGTTTTTTCTTTAATAGTTTCTTCCTGGTTGGGTCCATCTCAGTATCAGCATTACAACCCAGTATTACTTGTTTTCTGTCAACTCATTTGCTCAGTAAAGGCTTCAGTGACCTGAATTAACTTTAATGGAGAATGGTTGAATTGCTTAATGAGTTTCTCTGTCCCTGTTGCCAGCAGGATGATAGCACCCCGAAGAAGCAGTCCTTGTACCTAATGTTTGATGCACAGCAGGAGAGCCCAGTGAAATCACCTCCCATCAGATTGTCTGACTCCACATCTCCCTGCTCAGGGTAGGTCACTGTGAGCAATGCAAGAGGGTGTCAGGGGAGTGGGTGACCCTCAGAGCACGTACACAGGCACTTCTTCCTCTCTCTGCCTCTGTGCTGCCAAGTTATTTGTGTAAAAATAGATTCCCATCTGTGTACACATATGATAGAGAACAGAGGGCAAAGATACACAAGTTTCATGATGGAATAAGGACATGCATTTCTCCTTCACATTCTAACTAAATAGTCACAGTGGAAATTGTTTTACTGGGCAATGGCCTCCTACTTAAAGGTTTTTCCTCAGATGCTGAGGTAATTTTCACGTTAATCTAGAAATCTGTTAATTGCAGGTTTTCACTTGGCTTTTCCTACATACATTTTCTCAACAAGGGCTCTTGTTCATAAGACCAGGATGTGGGAGTTGTGTTTACTTCCAATAATTTTGCTTGTCAAGGACATCTGTTCTTGTTAGTAAGAGCTGTGTTTTGGGAGAGAGGTAGGTCACAATGAGAAAGGGATAAAAAGGCAAGTGAGAAATGCTGAAGAAATGTGACATTTCTGATGGAACTGGTTTTATTTTGATGTCTCCAGTGCATTGTTTTTAAAGAATATTGCAAAGTGTTACAAGATACAATGATGTAAAATTGAGTTGGAACAATCTGTGTGTAAATACATTTATATATATACACATACACATGAAAGTGATGAAGAGGACTTGCTCAGCTGTTACTAGAAGCAGAATTTGAAGGCCTTGTGCTCCACCCTGAAAGCATGTACACACACAATCTTTTTCCAGGTCAAGTTTTGAAGACCCTGAAGCCCAGCAGTCCTCTGGCATGAAAATACCACACCCAGCTTCCCGAGTGCTAGCTGCCAGCCAAGAGGCACATTTACAGTCCCCTGACAAGGGCAAGCAGAAGGACCTGGAGCCCATGACTCTAGGAACAACCCCAGAGGCTATTGAAATCGTAAGTCCTGTATGATAAGAGTTTGGGAATCATTTTCCTCCAGAAATTTTGCATTTTTCTTTTGGCCTAAACAACTTGGGCAAAATCTCTGTTGCTTATTCAGCCTCCTCTTTACCCTTCAGACATCTCCTGAAGACTCCTTTGTCTCTGCTGATGCTCTTCTCAATAGGATATCTAAGAAAGCCTCAATATGTGATCAGCCTGAATATCTGGATCCTGACCTAGCAGAAAAGAACCCACCAGTATTTGCTCAGAAACTTCAGGTTTGTAGCAGAAATATAAATATCATTGATCTTTCTGTTTGTCCATACACAGGCAGGGGAATGCTTTACCTCATCTGAAGGGGTGGAGGGAGGCTTGGAGGGGATGTGGAAAAGAATTAAAATAATTATTTAATTCTTTCCAAAGTAACTCTTCCCTTTCAAAGACTTGAAGAACAAAGACATTTTCATTTAACTCATGTAATTCATGTAATACATAACCTTAAATTTCATCAACACCTATCCTGTACCTCTGCTGTATGTATTTTCCAGAAGTCTTTTCAAAGCAAACTTTTTTAAGCTTGAACACAGGACTTGATGTGTGGAGAGTTGTCTTGACACCTGGCCTTAGTAAGTCTGTACGTATAGATTCATTTTTTGAGATTCAAGACCTAATTCTGCTGAAATGAAAATCAGGCTTTGTTTTTTTTGTAATTTCTCTAATGCAGAATTTGGCGTGGTTTCTTCTAGGAAAAGCAAATGGATCTGCAGAGCAGTTCTGTATGTCAGGACATATTTTCTGGAATATTTACAGTCAAATTTTAAAATAGCAAGGGTTGAACTGAGACCAGCATGTGGCATAAATTCACATAAAATGGAAAGGAAAGGAGAAGAGTCTGTGATAAAACAGCTTTAGCTTCAGAAAAATTTATTTCACATGAGGTATTGTTCATACTGATCACCTAACAGAAATTATTTGTCTGTACAGCTACCTCAAAACTAACCAAGCCCTGGAGTTTGATATCACCATGAGAGGAATTTGGGGTGTTTGTCACCCAGGGATTGTCCGAACTACACGTTAAGATTTAACAATCCATTTTTGAGTATGTCAACCATTTTTACCATGTTCTTACTACATTTTTTTTCCATGTGGGGGGACCCCCCCCACTGAACCCTTGGACAGGAGGAGCTAGAGTTTGCTGCCATGAGGATAGAAGCGCTGAAGTTAGCCAGGCAGATTGCCCTCTCCTCTTTGCGCTCCAAGGTACCTGCTTTGTGCCTGCCCTGTGTGTGTGAGTGTGCACAGCCTGGGGAGCCCAGTGCTGCTTGTCCTGGGGCTCCCTGGGGGACACCAGGAGCATGCTGGCAGCAAAGCTGACACAGAAATGCTGTCACCCCACTCACACCCCAATTAACAACAGGCAAGGAGCAGCAGCAGCGTTCCTTCTGCGGGAGATGGATTCTGCAGTCCAGGTAGCTGTTTGTCATTTCTCTGAAGCAAGATTTGTCCTAAAATATTTGATTGTGAAGAATACCAGGCCTGCTTTGACCACAAGGACATTTTGTCTTCTGCTGGTATTTTCAGCTTGAAGTCAGATGCCTTTGACCCTCAGTGTTTGGAATTGAGGAGTTCAGTCGACCTTGCCCTCAGGCATCTGAAGAAAGGGACTGCAGCAGGGTTGGAAGGGCTACAGAACTCCCAAGGAAAAAAGGCCTCACAACACAATGTGTCTTTATTCATAAAGATCTAAATCTTACTTATTTCATTACTACTTCCAGGTCATGCTGGATAGTTGTGCCTCAGAGTGATGCTTTGCACTGCTATAGGGATGCACATGGAACTCGCTCTGTTTGGAAAGCCAAAAAAGTCATTCCATAAATGTTAGTGTCTTTCTTGGGAAAGGGCATCAGCTGAATGGGATGCTGAGGGGATGGCAGTGTCCTGCTGCAGTGAGACATTTCATTCCAAATGAGGAGAATGTGCTTCTGACATGTCCTTCTCCAGTGACTTTCCTCCTTTTGTACTGTCCATTAATAAGCCAGCAGAAAGTCTTTTGCCCAATCCTTAAATCGTCTGGAGTTCATTGCATCACAACATTTGGGCTGGCTACAGGGTAGAATTTCATGGTGCTTAAAAGATCAATTATTAAGTAGTTTATGTTAAGTATTTATTAAGTTTTACTTCATAAAAGTAAAGTTTTTTTTTTTAAGGTTAACTGTACTGTTCTGAAAAAGCAATGATCATATTTGATTTATTTCACATACACTAAATAGCCCTCAAGCCACCTTGTTTCTGTTGTGCACATACATTTACTAAGGTAAACATACTCCTCACAGATTTAAGAGTATTTTAGAGTATGTGGTTACAATCTTTTATTTAATTAAGAAAAACATGCTGTTGTCTTAATTAGAAGGACTAACCAAGCTGAAACCTCTAATGAGGAACATAAAGAACAAAGAAGGAAAAAGAAAAATCATTTTCCTATGTGTGACTGTGTCCCCTTGCTCTGCTGCCCTGAGTGTCAGGTGTTGGAAGAGAAGGAGGTGGGATCCTCTCTAGATCCTCTCTACCTCTTTATTCTGTCTCAAATTCCTTGTCCTCCCAACACTTTGCTGGAACATGCAGGATTCAGGCCCTCCAGCATCAGGAAACACCTGAGATGAAAACATAATATTACATAGGTGCTCTTCATTGGTTATACAGAAAACTTCTGTTTAAAATCTGCATTTTTGAAACCAGCCAACTGTTCAGAAACTCACAATTTGTACTATTTTAGACTGAAGAGAATGCATTTGTGTGTTTGTGAATACTTGTGAGTTACCCAAGGGGGATTCTGAGCTGCAGAAATTTTATAAAATGTGGGCTTACATTTTAAAGATGCTATTCAGCATCGTCACAGCATCTTATTTAGCTGGAATAAGTTTTGAACTCCTTAGAACTTAGAAATGGAGAATGGATTTCATATGACGTTTTAGAAATATCATTAATCTGTGTAACAAAGATAACAAAATGGTAAGCAGAGAAAAAAACAGGCACAACTCCCCCCTCTGACAGAGAATTGGCAGCAGTTATTGATGGTGCCAAAGCCCCATGTTGGTCCAGACACAGCAATGCTTGTAGACCAATACCATGGGTGTCATGTTAGGCTGGGAAGGACTTCTGTCCTTGCATAGCTTTGCTATTTCAGTGAGAGGTTGCTGGTGTTAAATTAGCCTGTGATGACACCCCTTGTGACCTACAGTGACTGATGGCCTGAAATAAGTAGAACAGAAACCATCAGATGACTGCAGTGACTTAAATTTGGATGCTCCTGGCAGAATTCCCTTGTGGATGGCTGGCCTCAGTTCTTTTCTGAATGCTGTATAATTACATTTAACATTTGCTAAACGATGACTGGATGGGTAACAAGAATAGGATGGTAAATAAAGACAGAAGCACTTGTTATGACAAATTAAAATAAAATAAAGGTCACCTAAAATAAAGATTAAATATAAGCATTTTGTGCTAGCACTAGGAGTGAGAATAAGGATGTGCAGTTTGTTGTTCTCAGGCAGAGGGGAGCTATTTGGCCACTCCCAAGTTTCTTGTCACAGCCTTAAACAACAGCAGGACGAGTCACCTGCTTTTGCATTGCCAAGTATTTCTGTCCTCCAGTGTTGAGGTGAATTAATGATTTTCTGTTGAGCAGTCTCAATTTAGATGTTGTGTGGTAATTTTTTAGTAGGTGCAGCTTGAGCAGGGTTTGTGTCCAGCACCTTGTGGAGATGAGGTGATGGAGAGTTGGGTGCTGAGATAGGATCCAAGGAAAATAGAAACTGAAAGGAAGGGCATGGGCAAAAATGGCATTAGTGTATTACAGCTTTGTGGGGCTCTCATGGTGGTGGAGGAGGCTTATTTCCTTGAAACAGCAATGACATTGATTTTAGCAAAACTTTACAGGCAGAAGACTTCTGCTTGGGTTTTCCTTGCCTTTCCATGTATTTGCAAGCACAAGTAGGTCTCACTTTGCCTGCATTGACCTGTCTGCTCACACATTAATTGAAAGAGTCCATCATTCCATGCACACCCAGGCAGCATTTCAAGGGCTTGGAAAGGGCAGCCTCATTTTCAGCAGGGCTAAACACACATTCTTCTAACTGCTATGATAAAAACTAGTTTTCATTTTCATTCCATTTCTCTATTTTCTTCCTCTCTGACCCCCTGGAAGTGAGATAACTGCAGCTGATTAATAGATGTGCATTTGTTTCCCTTCTGGTCAGATATCTGGTTTCTGTGAAAGGTGCTGGGAAGAGAAGCGTGTTGAGCTCTCAGATATTTACACTAAGATTGCAGTGACCTATATTTTGTAGTAATTCCCCTGAAGACTCTAATCTTTCTGTGCAAGGTTTAGTGACTTACAAATCCCTGCACTGATTATTACCCCAATTAACTGCTTACTTTCTCAGCAATTAGGTGCTAAAGCATTATTATTGGGTTATTTTGGGTAATACCATCATCCTGTTGGTCAGGTGCTGTTATTTTCTCTGGGTAGGAATATTTTTCAGGCAGCAAATAACAGTTACTGAGTGATGTATCAGTTAGGAGATGTGTAAAATTGACTTTTGAAGTAAAACCATGATGGCTTTTACTGGTTACTCCTGCCAGAGAGCCCAGTGACTTGTGCAGGGTGTTTTGAGAGTAAGGGCAACACTGATTGGACCACTCCCACAAGCATTTCTGCTCAGTGGTAAAATTCCAAGAGATTTTATGGTCATTTTTGGAAATTTCAAGCTGTTCTGCGTGTCATTATTGCTGTTGTTTTGTACAGTTTACTCAAATGCAAAGAGAACTAGAGAAAATATAACTGTATTAATGAGCTGTTGTTCACTATATAAAAATACCTATAAGTATGTATTAAATGCTCTAAATGTCTTTTTCTTTTAAAATTGTCATCCTCTCAGCAGTTACTTTGACATGGTTTTATATGAGCTTGAAAAAAGTTTGTGTTTCTTCTTGGCACAATGAATATTTTCCAGTAATCTCTTTATGAGATCCAGCAAATTAAGCTGCAGGAGGCTTTTGAAATGTGACAGATGTAGTTCAACAGATCGATCTGAGGGGTGGCCTTTCTTTGGAGGACAGCTTTGATGATCTAATGGCTCTTTTTATCTCTCAGTTATTCCTGCCTTGTGATTAAGGAGGGACTAAAGTACATTTTTTTTGTATATATGCATTTACAGAGGTGTCTGAGCTTGTATCCCAGGTGTATTTTTTTTTCCTATGTAGTTGTTGTACATTGGGAGATACTTTTAAGAGCACAGGCTATGCAGTTTTGACAGATCTTGGAATGCTTTTTCTTCTGGTAGGAAAATCCATCGAATTTGAGCTTGCATCTCCTAATTGTGCTGGAATTGACCCTTATTTTGGGCGTTCATGTTAAAGGTAGCAAAACCAGAGAAGGGATAGCCTGCTCCATAAATCCTAGAAGTAAGAGTCAATTGACTCCCAGGTTTAAAAACAAAAAGTATCAAGCAAATTAGTGAGAGTTTCCTGTAAATGAAGATGCAGTGAGGTGTTCTGTAAATACTGTTTAGGTTATTCTTGCTCTAATTAAATTTTCTTGCCTGGTCTTTTAATGTTGTTAGTGTTTCTTCATGTTCGCTACAGATGTGATATCCAGAACATCTGGTGCTGTTTGTATTGTGTACAATTTTTAATACAGCTTCTTCAGTCAGGTGTGATATAAGAACTCACAAGGGATTACAACAAGATTAACAGTGGGTTTGGATGCTTTCTGTGATCCAGGGCACTGTGAGAAGAACTGTGAAGAAGTGAATGTTTTATGGGATAGCATCTGGCAAAAATTCCTTTACCAGTGTTGAGACAAGAATATGTGATGTTGAAATTAATGAGGGCTGAACCTTGATCCAGACATTATCTACTCCCTTTCACATTCCTGTGCTTCAGCCACTAGAACATAACTCTGCTATTTTCTTTTAAAAAAATACAAACAAAACAACTAAAACAAAACCACACCTCTCTCTTTTACTATAAAATACAAGAAAATAATTATTTTCTCTTTTATGTAAAAAATAATGGAAATACTTTTGATTACTGCTCTTAATTATTGCAGATAAAGCCTAAAGGCTTAGGTACAACATTAGTGAACTTGAAGGAACAGAATACATTGTTTTATGCAAAAAGTTAACAAGTAAACTGGAAAAATACATTATCCCCTTTTCAGCAGCAAGGAAATGCTACACCAGGAAAACAGGTTGTGAATATCCATTTCCATCAGAGAATGGAAAAAAGGCATTGATCAACCTGACTTTCCTCCCCACTCCTGGTCCAGCCCTTGTGGTGGGGACTTGGCAGTGCCCAGAGCAGCTGTGGCTGCCCCTGGATCCCTGGAAGTGTCCAAGGCCAGGCTGGACAGGGCTTGGAGCAATCTGGGACAGTGGAAGGTGTCCCTGCCCATGGTAGGGGGTGCCACTGGATGGGCTTTAAGGTCTCTTCCAACTGAAACCATTCTGGGTTCTATGAACTATCCTTTGTAATCTCAGTTTTAATATGCTGTAGCTTGGATTGTGTGCATCAAAAGTTGTTTGTGAGACATCTCCTGCATCTCAGTGTCCTGTTCTTTGCTCTCCTCATTTCACATGCTGCTCTCCCCTGTTTGATCTGGGCTGCTGACATGAGCAAAATTGACAGCTGCAAAAGAAGCCTCATTTAACTGACTAATCGCATGCTGGACACCAGTGGGGCAGCAGTGTCACCTGCATAGTCACACTTTTTATGTGGTATTCTTTATGATAGATACCATGTATTGACAGGCCTGACCTAAGAAAGTGAGCTGTCCTCTTGCTTCTGGTTTCTTGATTCATTTTTATGGAAGCAGAATTCCCCTTAACAAGCTTTCTGCCTTCAAATCTGATTCCTTCTGCTGATGTGCATTTCTTGTGGATGTTGTGGTGAGAAGCGGTACATTTTCTAAGATAAGACCTTAAAATATTGATGTCAAAGTACTGTCTTTATTTTCTCTCTGTAAAGGTAATCTGACTCTCCTGGTGCTTCTTATGGATCTTAAATATATATTTTATGATTGCTGAATTCAGAGCTCCTTGTCACTGTTACCGCTGTTGTAATTTAGAGGTGCACAGATCTCTAGTCCTAGCACCACACCCAGAAAACCCATGAGCTAAACACCTATTTAATGATCCGTTTCTTTGTATTTAAAAAAACAAACACACAGAGAGAACCTGCTATCCCAGCAGATGTTTCCATCTCCAAAAGTGCGCTGTACTCCCGCATCGGCGCCTCGGACGCAGAGACCACCACAGCTCTGCTCTACCCCCAGCAGGACTTGGACTCTGCACTGCGGCTGGCCAGAGCAGAGGTAACTGTTCCCACAAACTGGGAAAGGAAAAACCTGCCCTTCATTGCTCTCTTCTTGCCTGTTTTCTCCCAAATGCTTTATGTTGTGATCGCTTGGTCTGTTCTTGGAATCATTCTCAGCCTCAGCGCTAAAGCAAAAGGTGCTACACTGCAAGTTTTGCTTGCTTTACATATGTGAAAAGCAGATATGATATAAAATTAAATCTTTATGTTCTTAAACATCTTGACATTGCTATATAATTATATAAAAATTGTAAGCTGCTTGAAATAGGAATAAAATGATGTCTTTTACAAAGCTATGTATCATATTAGTGTGGCTAGCAATATCAATGAAAAAAATGGGTATAATCCAGTGGGGTTTTTTCCCTTTGTTTTCTGTTTCAGATTGTGTCCAAGGAAAGGGAAGTATCTGAGTGGAAAGAGAAATATGAAGAAAGCAGAAGGGAAGTGATGGAAATGAGGTGGGTTATTAACTTGATCACTCTGTCAGAGAGGCTCATCTCAGCCTGTGGGTAGTACACAGAGTACCATGCTCATACAGTTGTTTTGTTTAGCTGAATTTGCTTCATTATTTTTAACTTCAGGCTTTGCATTGATCCTGAACTGATACTTTGTCTTTTCTCTGTATGATGGGCACTGCTGTTCAGGGTAATCATTGGAAACTTCTGTGTTGCTAATCTCGTTTCCCACCCTCAGAATACTGAGGTAAGGGAGGTTTTACTGCAGGTTAATGTCAGGGAAGGATTTCCTCTGGTTTGTGTGTGAATTCTCACTAGGATTGCATAGTGAGGTTCCTGTTGCAGACTGGATGACTTGCCTGCAGAGCTGGCAGGGGGATGCACATGCCAGTGCTGAATTCACTCTCCTCAAGAAGTTTTGCTTGGGAAAAGGAAAGAATGTAGGGAAGAACGTGCAGGTTTGCAGATAGTTATGAGTAGTACAGGCTGCCTCCAGGACATCATTGTAAACAGTTGTTCAACAGCAGAAATCAAACCAGTGTCAGTAGAAAAGCATTTCTTGTAAAGGAACCATTCTGGACTATGGATGTTGGCTTTTAAGGAGATTCTACAGCCTTTTCTTTGAACTAAGATGGTTTTTTAATTACTGCACACCCTAAGGTTGATTTTAGTTAAGCAATAGTTCTCTTGGCTTTGGCTCTCTTGTTCCATTTGAGAGCTGACAGAAGGACCCGAAGCTTTTCAGTTTGTTCTGGTTGTATCTGTTCTATTTCTATGCCAACCTTCTATTACATTAAATATCTGTCTACTGGAACATGGTTTGACCTTCCTTTCCAGCCCAGCTCCTACCACTTGCAAGGATGACAACAAAATCCCTCTAGTGGATGATGTGAGCAGTGCTGCTCTAAGAAGCATTGATGCTTCCCATTCAATCAGCTGAAAGGTTCAGCTTTGCTTTTTTTGCAGATTGTAGGACCATAAGAAGGACAAAGCCATGTGGTTGGCCTACTCATTGATCTGAATCTGAGAAAGCTATCAATTGCAAAAGAGAATGCATAAAATACTTCATGGAGTCTTTAAAGCTTATTATTTTCTACTTCCAAAAACCAAAAAAAAATGGTCCCCCCTCTTAACTCATAAGTAGAAGGAAACCATCTTTTAGCATCCCTCCTTTAAGTAATAATTTATACAATTGCTTCTGAGACTGAATTTTCTTTAAAATCTCTTCTGTTCTAGCACCAGCTTCTTCCCAAAATGAAGGGTTTCAGTGATTTAAAGCTAAACTCTGTATCTAGTGATGACCTACATAAGCAATTGCTTATATCCAGGAAAAGTGTGCTTAGGGAGGGAGAGTAGAAGGGAACTGCAGTGCAGAGCTCCACAAACACTTGCATAGATGCCAGGAATTGCACATGGCAGATTGGAATAGTGGCAGCACAGGGCTCTGAGCCAAAGCATCTTAAGAGAAGCATCTGCAAAAGGCAAGAGCAGCCTCTTTATTTCTTTTTTGCCACCTCCCAGTGCCCAGCTGACTTCTCTCACCTCCCTTGTGCCCTGTTGGGATGGAGAACAAAGCCCTGAAATGCTTAATGAGGAGAAACAGAACGGAGTGGCTGCGAGTAGTCAAACCCAGGGAGCAAAACAAGGAGGGAACAAAATGAGGGATTGTAAGGAATGTCTCAGTGTGCAGCTCACACTCAAGTGTGGTGCTTGGTCTGTTCTGTGTCGGGGTGCACGTGTCTGCTGGCTGCCAGTGGGCACTGCCAGCCTTTTCCCTCATGGAAGGAGAGCCAGGGGTGACACAGAGCAGCTGGCACACTGTAGATCTGCACCTTCATCTTCCACACAATAATTTTGTGTGTGTCTCCACCCTCCATAAAGTCTGTTTTGAAAAAAGAAACAAAACACAATAACCGAGCCAGGTTCCCCACAGGCACATGCCTGGAACGTGTGGATGAAAGGAAAAAAAATCTGGCTAATATTGTCACAAAATGATAAATACGCATATGTGCACAAAGAAAGATTTCTCTTGGAAGTTTAAATGTTCAAGCAGTCCATGTGTGGTAAATTAGAGATGCAGCAATGAGATATGACATAATGATAAGCAGGGAGTGAAGGGATCATTTAGAGTTGCAAGCACAAAAAGCATCACTTCCCAGAGGAGAAGCAATGCTCCTGTACCCATGTCCTGCATACTGTAGCTGGAATATCCTGAATTCATCTAAATTTCCAGGAAAAGATCAGTTGAAGGAAATTCCACTCCAGAGAACAGAAGCCAAAATGAGGTTTAATAATGCAGTGGCTATTGAAGAGCTGAACCACAGTGGGCTATACCATAATCCAAGAGTCTAAGCAGAGGCAGGCAAGAAATATTCAATTATGGTTATTTGGAGGTCTGATTGATTATGACTCTGTAAGGGGAGTCAAGCAGATGACCTCTGAGACCCTTTGTAGCCCTGGATTCTGGTGGTTTTATGCCTTACAAATGTGCAGTCAGTGAACAGGCTGAGTGTCTCAAATATCAACATTTAAGCCTATGTAATGTGTCAGCCTGGGGTTAAGATGTGCCCTCCCAAAGAGGAATGATGTGGCAGCATCCTTTGGCTCCCCAGCTGTAAATGACCATTATTTGGGCTGCTGGACTGAAAGAGGCCTTTGACATGAATCTGGAGCAAATTCTTCCCTGGGAAGTGCTGCAGTGTTGTAATGTTGTGTTCCTTACCCCAAGTACCCTGAGTCCCTGGCTTCCTTTTCTTGGATGATAAAACTTCCTAAAGGTGCCTTGTGTCACAAGGGTATGACAAAGCTTTAAAACCCTCATTGCTTACAGCAGGCTTTTGAGGTAATCTGCTTTGGACATGAAACCAAACCCTTCCTTTTAGGGCAAAATCCTTGCTGTTATCTTTGCTCTCCAAAGTGTCATTTATGGTTGAAAGGAAAAATCCCAGTGCTCAGGGGCAGAGCCCCTGTTCTCTGAGTGCTCTGCAGGACCAGGGCAGGGGAGATGCTGCTGTCCTTAGGGCCAGGTGGCCTTCTCAGGGCTCTGGGCTCTGTCTGTGATTCAGATTTGAGGCAGCTCTGGAGTTACTGTTGTAGTTTTTTAGGAGCTCTGCAAGTTTCTCCTTTCCTTACTGACTTTTATCTCAGGATTTTGCTACATCCTTTCTGTAACCTCACCAACTGCAGCAGAGCTCTAAAAATGGAGCAAGTGAAAATGAGTTTCAAAAGAGGTGTATTCCAACTCCAGTGAGCTGTTTTGAATATCCACTTCAGGTGAAGTGTGGGGTAATTTTGTTTTTTGTAGACGGTCCTGCGTGGCTCATGAATCAAAGCACAGATCAAGCTAGTCTCATTTCATTAGCTTTATTTGGCTCTGGGAAGGGATGGATCATCTTTCTAAATCACATTTAATCTGCTTATTTTGGCTAACCTCTTTTCAAGAAGGAAATTCAAAGCCTACCGTGAGTATATGAAATAAAACAGTCTTTAAAGTAGCATTTTGCCACCTCTGCTTCAAAAACAGATTTGAGAAATGGGACATGATGGATTTTGTGCTACATAGTTGAATATTTTGATCTTGTTCTTTTAAGTGGTAGTGAATCATTTAATCATGAGAATATTCATTTAGAAGATGAGATACATTCTGGATGATAGCCAACACTACTCTTGTTAGATTTATTTGCTACCAATTATAAGTTTACTTGAAGTTTATATTAAAAATAAACCAGCAGAAATTTGGACAAGAGGGTAGAAAGTAATGGAAAAATCAGGCTCTTTGTAATTCTTGAGTTAGGCCAGTGTGATTATGTATGTAATCATGACGGATGATGTTTCAAAAACCAGAATCTGTTTCAAAGCAATCTCTTCTTCCTCTCCTCACCTTTATTATGTCTATGAAGAATTTAAAATCTGGTGCAGTGTTAAAATTGTCAGTTTTATTTGTTATTTGGACAATAAATAACATGTGAAAGTGTGATGGGGTTCTGTAGCTCTTAAAAACACCACAGTTCAGTTTCTGGTAGTGTTATTTGCTAAGCAAGCACGAGCAATGATTTTGCCAAAAATTTTTCTTGTTTTTTTTCCCTCTTACAGAAAAATAGTTTCGGAATATGAGAAGACGATTGCTCAGATGATAGGTAGGTGTTCCTACTGTGAAAGATGCTCCCTGGTTGGAGTCTGTGGGCTTCATTTTGATGCTGGCTGCATCTGCTGATGCTGCAGGGAATTGTGAATGCATCTGAGGACACCAGAAAAGGAAAAGTCAGGGCCTCGTTTCACAGCCAGCAGCCCCCGGGCAGTTCAGGTAACACACAAAGCTCAGGGCTTTCCCTTCTGCAGCAGAGCAAACTGGCCCGTAGGAAACAGGTTCAAATTCATGGTTTTCTCCAGGAGACACTTTCAGTGACCTAAAAACCCCTTAGGCATCAGCTCACAGCTGTTTAATGGCAGATACAAACTTAGCTCTTCACAACAACAGGGATTATCTGCTCTAAGTGCATCGATCAGACCAAAACCGAGATTAACTCCAATCCCAGCTGGGAGGTTACAAGTGCCCAATCCACCCCCCCAGTCACTTACTGACACAGGGCTCTCCTTTTAACTCTAAATTATGACAAGGTTTTCCTCTCAGTAATTAAAAAACACCTTTGTTAACAACATGTCCCACACATAAAAAAGTCTACTCTCAGTAGCACTTCAAACCCAAAGGTTGTAGGGCTCATGTGGTTCCTTGGTGCAGGAGGTCTGGCCCCTGGGATGTGATTTTAAACCCTCCAGTAAGATTTCTAAAGCTTTTTTTTATTAGTCTGGCTGTAGAAAGCACCAGTGGCTTGTGCTGCCTTGTACTGCTTCAGCCTGAGCTGTTTCCCAGAAAGGCAAATGGCTGAGTGGAATTTTGGGATCTCCAAGGCCAGAGTTGCTCAGAAGAGCACCAGTGTCTGGTGCTTTTGCTGCCTTCCTGGATTTCTTGGCCATCGGGAGACATCCCAGCCTCCTGTCAAGTGAAGGGTAAAATGGACCTACAAATAAATTTTATGAGAATGATAACTATGATAAATAAAGTAATTAATGAAATATATCTATTAATTAATAATAAGCACTAATAATATACCAGGCTTCATTCTCTCTGGTATTATGCCTCCATTGCCTTTTGAATGTACAACTGAGCCAATGTGCTGCCTTCTGACATGTCTGTCATTGTCATCATGCAAATGTTCAAGTGGGAGTGACCAGAGTATGCAAAGAACTTATTTCATTTAGATTTGCAGTAAACATACCCTGGTGTGGCTTCCACCCTGAATCTGGCCTGTGCTATAGACACACAAAGGACCTGTCCTTTTTTCCCCAAGCTATGCACAGAGTTAACAACAAATAAATTCGAATTCAATTTTTGAGAAACAGATTTTTTTTTTTAAAAAATCAAATTTTGAGACTTCAGTGCAACAGTAAGACACAGAATAGGAATCCTGAGGCAGAGGCACAGCCTTGGTGTACATGGTACATTCCACCATTGCCACCTCCTCTTGTTGCAAAGAAATTAAGGTTAAATAAGTATTGTGTCATTGACTATGAGTAAATAGACCTTTAAACTTCAGATTCAGAGTATCAGAGCCTCTCAGATGCTCTGTAGTGAGTTTTTAAGGGCTGTGGCTATAAGTAATTTAATTTACTGTCCATTTGCAAAGGAACTGAACCAACAACAGTGACACAGAGAACATCCTTTCTGTGTTAATTAGAGCAGTATGCAAATCCTACAGCATGGTAATACCTTAAATGTGAGCTTTCTCCCTGCATTTAATGTAAATTTTTGATCTAATTGTCCCACTTTGTCATGCCATTTCTTGTAAATTGCTGTCCCTTCCAGTTAAGGAATTCACTCATCCCAATGCCACATGTGGAGGAAAATGTGTGTGTGTTTGTTATTTGCATGTATTTCAGTGACCTGTTATCCCAGTAATGCCTCAGTGCTAAAGCAAATGTGCATCTTAACAAAAGAAGTGCCTGTGCTGTTTCTGTTTATCATTTAACCCTTCTGAACTATTTATACAGCCCTGTTAGAAGGGCACTGCACATAAACCAATTTCACCAATCCCTTTGATGAGTATGCAGTGAGGTTGATAGGTCCTGCTGAGCTTTTTGTAGGCTGGTGTGTGCATAATAAATACTGAAAATATCCCATATTAACAGCATACAACTGCCTCTGTTTGCTTCTAAAGGCACTGAAAAATGTGCATTGCAAACAGTGATTGCTTTTGATTCCAAGGGCTGTGGAAGGTTTAATATTTGCTGTTATACATATATGGAACCCAAAATTACCCAACTTAGGTTACTTCATGCCACACTCTGTGCAGCCAGAGCTTGCAAGCTGTCAGTGTGGAGATCCCTGTTCAGTGTCACTTGCCATATTTTTTACTGATACTTTATCTTTTTTTCCTTTTGTTTCTAACACTTGCCTCAACCCCGAACACATTTTAGTTTACATGAGGAGTGGGGGAGAGGAAAGACCAGGCTTTCCAATTCCTTTTCACTGACAGCTTTCTAATGTTGGTTTGTTTTTTTTTTTTCTTGTTAAAAATGTATCCTTATTCTTTACATTTGAATACATTATGAAATTCTCCCTGTGGAAAACAAACAGATATTATGCTTTGTGCATTACAGGTTGTTGCATTACTTATTTGCTGCTTTCCTAACAATTCCCGATTTTTCTATTTTGCTTCCGTTTTCGTTGCTTCTTGCTATTTGCTTGCAAAAACAAAACAGGCAAGCCTGGTAAGTAAAGCTTTTCACCAACTTTCACACCAGCATTTTGCATCTTTAGTTTCTTTTGCTTTTGTTCTCTGTTTGCTGCATTCCCATTAAGTCATGTGAGTAGTAGTGAGCTGAGCCTGAAAGCGGATCTGCCGTGGTGCTGCTCTGATTCTGTCAATTTGGATAGTGTTAGTCCTGAGCATACTGCTGTTATTGTTGGTGAGCCCTGGGCAGGGTCTGTTGCAGACATGGAAGTAATTTAATTCAAATACTTTGATCACATAACCTCGTAAACATATTTAGAATTAAGGATGTGTAACCGCTTATCTAAGATTTGACTGCCAGACTATTACCAGCACATTTTATTGAAACTAAATCATAGTCTTAGAAAATAAGAGGTCCCTTCTAACCCAAACCATTCTATCATTTTATGAAAATACCATGTAAAACTCTAGTCCCCCTCCAGCCAGGTTTCTGCATTTTATTGTGTTTAACCACTTTGGTTTGGGAGCATCACTTGGACAGGTCTTAGAGCAACCTGGTCTAGTGGGAGGTGTCCCTGCCCATGGCAGGGTGATGGAACTAAATGAGCTTTAAGGTACCTTCCAACCCAAACCATTGTGTGATTCTGTAGCATTTGCCCCAGTTTCCCATGAGTGAGTTTAAATGTTGCTGGGGATTGAGTGTTGGAGGAGCTGATCCAGCTGAGAGAGGAGGACCTGAGATGTGCTGGAGGAAGAGGGGGAGCTCAGTAATTCTGAGGGAGTGTGACATGAATCATTAACTTCCTGATCACCCTGGAAACAAATAAGGATGTTGCTAAAATACCTCAGACAAAGGTCTACAAAAAGTAGGGATGTGAGATTAAACACATAAAAGTATTTTGGATGATCATGCGAAGGGATCTCTCGCCCTGCCTGGAGCTGCAGTGACAGAAGTGTTGCCAGAGAACAGGATCCTGCCAGGAAGGGGTTTGGAATTATCTAGGCAGGATGTAATCTCCAGCATGATTAAACAAATCTAGTGCTGGAACACAAGGAGACAGCCTCTGAGGTTTAGAAAAATAAACAAAAGACAACAAATGTTTTTTTGTTTTAATTGAGAACACATAGAGGAATACAGGGTGTCTCTAAGAAAGCAAAATAGAAAAGAATGTTTATTTTTAATAAAGTGTCAAATATAGCCAAGTGATGTTGTATTACAGGACTCTGGGCTTCTCTGCCATGTCAAAGGTGTTTGTTCACCAATAAAATAAAGGTGTTACAAGCAGGTCCTGAGAACTTCTGTGATTCTTTTGATCTCCTGTATCACACAGAGCAAAATAAGCTCAGGTCAGGCTCTGCCCCAGCCAGGTGCTGTCAGGGGTGAGCAGAGGAGCTCAGGAGCTGATGCACAGCGTGGCATCATCCCTGCTCTGGCCTTGGTCAGGCCAGCAAAAATGTGTATTTTTTGAATGGAATATGCAAAAGGAAGAGATTAATCTCAGTTTAGGAATTGACAGTTTCAGCTTTGGCATTTTGGAGCTGACCAGCACTATAAATAATTCAGATGAAATCTTCTATTCAAGTAAAAAACCCAAACTTGTTCAGTTCTTTATGTTTCCAAATATAAAGGCCTGAATGAAAAGTTGTACAGTGTGAAATGCCCCATGCTTGTTCCACAGGAGAACTTTTTACCTTATTTTAGTTTCTATTATAAACCAAGGAAAATGGTAATATAAA
This sequence comes from Buphagus erythrorhynchus, assembly GCA_013400855.1. Taxonomy (NCBI): domain Eukaryota; kingdom Metazoa; phylum Chordata; class Aves; order Passeriformes; family Sturnidae; genus Buphagus; species Buphagus erythrorhynchus. Next base: position 50,607 of record VZTT01019232.1, on the reverse strand, counting down.
ATTGCTGTGTTTTGTGGGTGGGTTTTCCTTTCAGTGTCATTCAAAGTAGCCCTTGAAACATGGACAAAAGAATCATAGTTTGGGATGTGAAGGAAACAATGCAGCATTTTGGAAGACAATGCCAGACCTTTTCTTCCAGTGTTATGTGGATATTCCAACTTATTATAAGGTCAATTCCCTTGAAAATACCTCCTCCATATGGATTTGTATTCTTGTTATGTTCTTCCCACCATCCCTGGCTCAAATTTAACTATAAACAGGAGGAGCTTGGCAGACGTTTTTTGCAGTTTTTTTACACTTAGGAAGTCTGTCTACTGTTAGATTTCCTTTCTGCCACTTGTTCCAGTAATCCTGAGAGCTGGTAAAACACTGCTTTTCCAAGGGAAAAATTGGAATTCCACTGAACAAAGTGCCTTGTTTGTGCAGGATTAGAAGATGCCAGGAGATGAGAGGCATTTATCAGCAATGGCAAATAATTTGTGGCCAGTGCTAGGAATGTACATAAATGTCCTTTCCTTCAGCTAGTGCATCTTCAGACAAACAGGGGTAATCCAACCCCTGCCTTTTCATGGGAATGCTGAGTTCAGAGTGGAGAAATCATCAGTACAGAGATACATTCACATTTTCCCCCAACATCAAAATATTTAAATGTCACTGTATTTAGCAACTGTTTTCCAAAACAGGCTTGTGTCTTTATATAAATCTGACTTTTCTGGATCCTGTAAACTTACTAATACACAAATAAAGCAGAGTATAGTAGAAACTGTAGATGATAGCAAAACCAGTGGACTTACTCCTGTTACCCTTCTGAAAACCTCTCTTTTCCTACCCCTCTCTTCTTTCAGAGGATGAACAGAGAGAGAAATCTGTCTCCCACCACACTGTTCAGCAGCTCATAGTGGAGAAGGAGCAAGCTCTGGCCGATCTGAACTCAGTGGAGAAATCCCTGGCAGATCTTTTCAGGAGATATGAGAAGATGAAAGAAGTCCTGGAAGGGTTTCGGAAGGTGAGTCACATTAACATCTCCTTTAAAGAGCAGAGCTGAGCAGGTTCTGTGTACCAGAAAGTGCTGTGCTGCTGAATAGAAGGCAGGACTTGTGTTTCCAGCTAATTCTGATGTCCTGCATGACGAACCATAATCCTCAGGTGAAAGATTGCAGCCAGCTATCAAATGCAAACAGAAAAATTGTAAAGCTCTTTGCACTGTGTAATATTCTTCTTCAGGCGGCCTCTGTGAGGGTGTCAGTGTTGGACTGAAGCCCTTCAAACAGCTGTGTGTGACTCCCACAAACAGGTGCCTGTCCTGTATTTTAACCTCTTGGATTAAATTTGATGTCATCTTCTCTTTTAAGAATGAAGAAGTGTTGAAGAAATGTGCACAGGAATATTTGTCACGAGTAAAGAAGGAAGAGCAGAGGTATCAGGCACTCAAAATTCATGCTGAGGAAAAACTGGACAGGTAAGTGAGTCATGGATTCACAGAATGGTTTGGGTTGGAAGGGATCTTATAACCATCTTGTTCCACCCCCTGCCATAGGCAGGGACACCTTCCACTATGCCAAGTTGCCCCAACCAGGCCTTGGACACTTCCAGGGCTGGTGCATGGATTGTACACATATTTTTTCAGGAGTTCATGCTGCAGGAGGATTCGTGTGGCTGGACCTCACATCCCAGACTGCTCCTGCAATATGCAAAGCACAGGCTGCTCTATGATGGAAGGTGGAAAGAAATGCAGTAATGAGAATTTCTGCAGTGTGCTGGTGTTTCTTCGAGCTCCTGACCACAAGGAACACCTTACATTTCTATATTTAGCCAATGTCTTTATGTTTGTTTGATGTATTTTCATGGGAGGATCAAGAAGGAAGCCATTAAACAGTTTCTTTATTCTAGATTTCAATGTAATGACCAATTAAGCATTTCTAGGAATCCTGTTCAGGACTCGTAGTACAGTCCCCTGAACTGGAGATCAGGTTTGGAAACTGCCATAAAACACTTCTACCTGAGTCATAATTGTGACCCCAGCAGGATATCTGAGAGAAACATGAAGGGAGCAGCACAGACAGTAAGAAAAGACTCTGCAGCCCCTGCTGAGCAAGAGAGGGAGTCATGAAGTCTCTAGGGACAAGTGTTAGAATATACCCAAGATGTGCAGGAGGCAGCCCTGCCCTCTCCCCCCATTTGTTAAAGTGCTGCCCACCCTTGGGCACCCTCTGCTCTTCCCTGTAGAGAATGTGATGTGACCAAACCCTCTGTTTTTTGCAGAGCCAATGCTGAAATTGCACAAGTGAGAGGCAAGGCCCAGCAGGAGCAGGCAGCATACCAGGCCAGCCTTCGGAAGGAGCAGCTCAAAGTGGATGCCTTGGAGAGAACACTGGAACAAAAGGTAAATCAGGAATCTGCTCTGCCTGAGGATTGTCCTGCAGCTCACTGGCCCTGGGGAGAGCAGCACTCCCCAAATTTTAAGACAAAACCCCCATGTTCACCAGCTGGACCCAGGTTTGATTTGAGCCCAGGTGTTTGGGGCTGGCTCAGCCTTGGCCAGAGCTCGGGTGCACCTCTGCAGCCCAAGCCTTGCTTTGCTTCAGTTCTTAGCTTGCAGACCTTGCTTTAGCTTTTCTCTCAGGTTCTGTTTCCCTTTTTAGTGCTAGCTGTAATTCCAATGCTAATTCCAAAGTGTCTGTAGGAAATGCCTATTTATATCTCTGTGTTCTCCAGCTCAGCCAAGGGAGCTTGCTTTGGCACAGAACAGCTCGTCCTTGCTTGCAGCTCTGCAAGGCAGGGTGAAAATAATGGAAAAAATAGAAAAGTGCAGCCTAGAAACAAATTTCCACTATGTATTATTGTGGTGTGCTGGGAATGACTGCTATGAAGCTGTCTGCTTTGGTGCTAAATTTGATTTATTAAAACTGGAGGAGCTGTATTTGGAAAAAAGGAAGCATTTGTTTGAATGCATGCAGCTGTACCATGAATATGAACACTTAGTTATACTATATATACACATATATCTGTATGTATAGATCTCCTGTTCTTAGCATTGCAAAAAAGCTAATTTTCCCACACCTCTCCCACTAGTTAGATAACATTAAAATTTTTAAAAGCCCTCATCTTAGTGCAACACTCCTTTTCATAATACTTCATATTTTATTTTCCAGAATAAAGAAATTGAAGAATTAACAAAGATTTGTGATGAACTGATTGCCAAAATGGGGAAAAGCTAACTTTTAACCAAATTTCTGGACTTGGCTATTGAGTGCAATATGACCATTGGCACACTGATGTCCATACATTTATGTGGACAGGTTATATTTTCACTTTTTCGTATGCACTACTGTATTTTCTTTCTAAATAAAGTTGATTTAATTGTATGCAGTACTAAGATGACTATCAGAATTTCTTGCTATTGTTTGCATTTTCATAGTATAATTCATAGCAAGTTGATCTCAAAGTTCCTGTATCAGGGAGATTGTCAAGTTCTCTAAGAAATTACAAATTGCTGATCCTAGCCTTCCCTTTGTACATGAGTTCCCATGTTGGATGTCTTTTGGATTTAATATAAACATGTATTACTTGCATGGGGACTCTTGCCTTAAGGAATGTAAACTTTATCTGCATTTGCTGATTTGTAAAATAAAAATCTAAAAAAAAAAAAAAAAAAGAAAATGCATGTCACAAATGAAATTCTCTATTGTAAATAAATTTTTTTCGTTGAAAGTTGAAGATAAGTTTGGCTGTGTTTTGTGTCCTTCACTTGCTTATTTCAGCACCAGATGCTCTTGGGAATTAATTCCTCCACAGAAAGCACTTCATGGGTCGCTGCCTGGAACACTTTGTGGGTCACAAGAGTCTGCTGCTTATGTGCACATATCTAGGTCTATATCTTACTGTCTCTCTAAATATATATATATGTGTGTATAAGTGTTGGATTTGGACCACTCAAGTCTCAAGCATAGGCTTAATCCTCCAAAATATTTAATGCTCTGACCCTGATCCAGCAAATCCCATGGGCAAATGTAATGAGGCTGTTGGAGGAGTCGAGGCTGTGGCATGTGGTGACAGGATGGTTTTTAAGCATGTCTGGCACTGGAAGGTGAATACATTTCCTGCTCCTGGAAGAATTTGCTGCAGGGCTGGTGGAGATGAGGTTGGTGTGATCAGAGGTGCAGCCGGAACAAGCTCGATAAGTAGCATTCTCGAACACCTCTTTATCCTGTAAGTTATCCTCTGCTCAGGATTAGGGATGTAGGAGAAGCATTAAGGCTCTAAGAGCAAACAAACTGCTTTCTCTGGCTAATGGTGCATCTCTTGGATCTCCATGATGTGGACAGTCTTCAGCCTGGTTCTTGTCAGCTCCCTTTTTGTCCTCAAAAGTAAGTCAACTCCTTTTTCTTTCCTTTTTTACTTCATTTGCATTTCCTACCTCAGGCATGGCTGAGCCTCTTTGCTGTTCTGGGCTCCTCTCCTGGGTTGGGTTGGTTTCAGATCATTTTTTGTGTGTGGTTAGCAGCACAGAGCTGCACCTCTGTAAAGATAAATATGTGTGCTAACAGATTCAAGTGTCCCCACTGGTAGCAAGGGTGGGAATTCTGCTCTGCAAGCTTCAACTGTGGTATTTTAAATATCTTTCAAATTCATGCTTACCTTTAAAAATAGTGTAGTGTTGTGTAGTTTGAGGCAAGGAAAAGAAAGAGGATTGAGGTATGGTTGTAATGTTTAAACAAGAGCAAAACTCAAGATACACTGTTGTGTTCTCCAGCTGAATTGATACTTTAGGAGAAAAGGAAAGTTGGATCATTGTAAGATTTTATGTGTATACAATGTATTTTTTCATGGTACTGCCGACCAAAGATCATGATGGAGGGGGAAAAAAAACAACTTATGGGCTCTGCTCTGAAAACGTTACACGAAGATATGGATGCAGTTACAGAACATCAAATGTTTCTGTATTATTTTAAGTGCAGATTATAACAACTAAATAATCTGTGGCTGATTTTTATTTTTTTAAATCAGTGTCTGAACCATTTCTAAAAAAGAAACATTGTTAAGATTTGCACACTCTGTGGATTTTCCAAAACTTTCTTGCAATTTTTTTTATGTGTGCTGGAAACCATATTAGAAAGATTGATATTTTTAAATACTTCTTGTGAACTCTAAGTGATCTCTTCTCCCTCCACCCAGGTGAAGCATTGCAGTGTTACACCTGTGTAGGTTCTAGTGATGATGACTGCAACAGACAAGGAAGTCAGCAGTGTCCAGGCCATGCAGATGCCTGTGCAGTCATTAGAGGACAAGCAAGTAAGTGTCACAAATGTGTCAGACTCATTATATTTGTCACAAAAGAAATAAATAACCAGTGTTGGAAGGAGAACTTACTCTCCATAGTAAGGTAAGGAGAAAACCGAGAATAAATGTCTCCTCTCAAAATAAACCCCATTAATAAATCTCAATCCTAGTTCTGCTGACACAAAATCCCACTGGGAATGATTTGTTGGTGTGCCACAATTAGCTGCACCCAGTCTTTGTGAAAGCTGGAAGGAAATACTTTAAGTATTGTCCACTTCTTACTTAAGTGACTTAGCTGGAAATTAGGATGGAAAAGAAGCTAATGAGCCCCTGCACTTGGGCACATCCAAAGATATTTAAGCTGCACCAGTTGCCCCTAAGAAAAATCAGAGTTGTTTAAGTGGGAGCTTGATGTGCTGCCGTGTGTTGTGGTCGTATTCATTTACTTGTGAAGATCAGCCAAACCCAAGGCTGTTGCTCAGTGCTGAGGGGGTGCAGGGGGGAGCAGGTGGCCATTTGCAGCCCCTCTGGGCTCACTGTGGCTCTGTTGCAGGTGGCATCATGAAGTCCTGCTCGTTCAGGTCCTTCTGCGAGCGCGCCAGGAGGGACGGCTCGAGGGCGCCCGGAGTGAGCGTCCACTGCTGCTACTCCAACAACTGCAATGCCAAGAGCCTGGCTCCCAGGGTCACCAGCTCCAGCAGCTACTGCTCCCTCCTCATCTTCACACTGCTCTGGCACCCCTTGTTCAAGCTGACATGAGGGGCAAAAAGAAAACAAAAATAAAAAATAAGCGTATCCTGAAGCAACAACTCTGCCTTCTTAGCAAGGGATGATAATATCTCCTAATCATGCTCCATGTACCATGTATCTCACTAGGCAAAAAGCTGTAGGAAGACCTGACAGATGTTTAGATAAAAATTGTTTCATCTGCTAAATAGGTCTTGGTCTCTGTGTAAGAAATGCTGCTCTGTTGTTTATCCTGAGGGTTTGATTGTGCAAATACATAACATTTTCCTGCAATTTAGATAAGGAGAAATCTTTGCTGCAGGTAGCCTGGTAGTAAGGTAAAGGGCAAATGTCTGCCAAATGCTGTTTACTGTTGGCAGACATTCAAAAGCAAGCTAAAATTTTCAAGCACGAAGTGACTGAAAATTCTAGCAAGCAAGTTAATCTTTGAGAGAGCATTGGTGTACTGGAGAAAGCCAGGAAACTTGAAATGCAGATGATTTATTATTAATACAAACTGGTAAGAGAAGGTCATGAAGAGAGTAATGCATGGAGGTATATTGTATTGTATAGGATATGTTCCTGGCAGGGGGCTGGAACTGGATGGTCTTTAAGGTCCCTTCCAACCCAAATCAATCCATGGTTCCATGCTTGTGTGTATTTCTTTGGGAAAAAAACAGCTTCAAGTCTTGTCTTTTCTGATCCTTTGAGAATCTTACCACAGCATCAGAAGAAGCAAAAAGAAGAGTTTGGAAGTTGTTTTTGAACTGGTACTCCATCCAAAGATTGGCTTAATCTATCTCCCCTGCTGGTTTTAAAAGCAAGTGATTAATCCCTGTCTTTTAGGCAAATTATAGCTTGAGTTTTTAATTCTTCTTGATGTCTCAGTTGCGTAGATAATTCTCCACTGTCCAAAAGTGCAGTCTTTGGGAGTAAGTGTATATGTATCTATACATATCTCCCCCTTCAGTGATGTGATTGAGTTGAGGTGGTTTATGTATCCTTTTCATTTTGCAAAGTGAATGCAATTACTTGGAGGTCTAGAGGCATAAAGGACTAAATCAATATTTTTAATAAACCCTTTCATGGTAGTTTTACTAAGTAAATGATCCAGAAAGGGTCACATAGTAGAAGGCATTGTGCATCACTACCTCCTTTGATCCAAAACTCAGAGCACCAGGCAAGGAGATGAGTGATATTTGTAGATTTTAATGTCCAGCTGTGATGATCTGGTCCAACCCCTGGCACACAACATGCACAGGATTGGCTTAAAGTCCAGCTGGTGTAACTGAGGTAGAGAAGGTCTTTCCAGTTCTAGTTTTAGTTGCCTAGTAGGAAAAAGGACATCAAATCTATGGAACTCACAAAATATGTGGCAAAGTAGTTTTTCCCCTAGCTTTGTGTTGTGACTTTTTTCAGTATAATGCTTCAAAAAATCAGTTCCAGGCAAGGCAGTTTGGTCTATTTTTAGTCTCTAGGCACCAGTCTGATAAAGCTGTTGAATATAAAGATTCCAACAATGCAGCAGACCTTGGCTGAGAATGTTAGTTTGGATTCCAGCATCTCATCTGTATAAAAAACACTTAAATTGCTGTAAGTATTTTTCATTTCATTCTCAGCTTGATGCAGTTCCTTCAATCTCTTCTGCTACAGGAAGAAGGTATTGATTGTATCTTTATCTTTGTATGGTTCTGTAATGATAAATCTGTATTGAATGTAATCTCTATATGCTCACTGCATTTCCTTAATGAGAAAATAAATTACATGCAATGGCTGACATTGTCTCTTGGTAAACAAAACTGCTTCTTTTAATTGGGATTTCCAGCTGCATCTGGCGCTCTGTTTTCCTGCAGGAATCCTGTTGGGCATCATTGTTGTGGTGTTTTTTTTTTAATGTGGGTTGGATAAAATAGTGGATGTTGCTAGTGTTCTTGCTGCTACATTTCCATGGTAAAATAAGAAGGTAAATCTCTATCCTCTTGACAAACACCATCTGTCATTCCTGACAGCAGCCAGGACTGGGATCTTCGGGCAGCTCCCACTGCCTCCATCCAATCCTGCCTCCCAGCTCATCACAGGCCCTGCTTTGCTTTTTACAGCAAAAAAAAAAGACATTTTTCCTGCCCAGTTATGACCCTGAAGTGTGCCTGCATGTGGATATCTAGGAAGGATAAACCACTTTTGTGGATTAGTGTTTTCAGAGCGGTGTCATGATGGTTCTTGGCATAAGCATTGACGGGAAGACAAGCACAGAGAAAAAAGAAAACAAAATAGAAGGAATATTTTTCAAACTCCATTAGAAATGCAGAAAATATTTTGAAGTTTTTATTGCCATGACTGTGCAGAGCTATTCCCAGTCACAGGTGCAACAGAAAGTTGGTTGTTCTGAGGTTAATTCCTGCTGCAGCCACAGGCTCCTTCTCCCTTCTTTAATGTCGGCAGCAGAGAGAAGTGCTGAAATGCTTTCTGCTGCAACTCAGAATGACAGCACTTCTTTTTCAGCTCTTGCAGTAGCTGGATTTATGTAGTGGCTCAGTTGGGTAAGTGCTGGATTTGAGTGTAACTCTGCCCTCTCACCTCCAAGGAAGGATCTCCAAAGAGATTCATGATTTCTAAGTGAGAGAAACCTCATTTTTAACTGCAGCTGCAAATCATAATTGCCATTATTCCTTTCTATCCTTTTGTTTTTGGCTGTGCAAACAGCATTCCTTTAGTTTCCTGGTCTTCTCAAGGGCAGCAAGAGCCTCTGGGACTTCTCAGGAGAGCACAGCTGAGCAGAGTGCCTTGAGCTCGCTGTAAGAGTGAGAATTTGCCATTTAATTTGTGTCAGTGTTCATCCACACCTGGCTTTTCCACAGTGAGTACAAGGTACCAAGTTGTGCCTTGTTCTTGGTGAGGAATAAGCAATTTTTGTGGCCTTTAAAATCTAGATCAGACACAATCAGCTCAATATTGGCTGTGCAATTTGATGAAAGTTTAAAGTACATCTTGGTGTCACAAACCACAGTTAATTTTTTAATCTTTTCTCCTCATGTGAAATTTTAGTCATGCATTTCTGTCTGCTAGGGATTAAACAAAAAACATGCTTGCAGCATGTGTTACCATGTCTTTGTGTGCAAAGAAAGCCCGACTGTGACAAATTTCATTGTGAGCATCACTCCATAGGGTCTCGACCTTTCTGGACCTGCAAATGTTTAGGACACAGCCCGGAGCTGTTGGCTGTGGTGCTAACATGCCCTTGGGGAGGAGTTTTATGTTTCTGAAATCAGAATTCCTGATGGCAGTTCCTGAGCCCAAGGTTATCACTCTGCATACACATACACTCCCTCTTATCACCCACAGCCAGCAGTGCATGGGGTATTTTTAATTGGTAAATTTGTGACATGCTCAGATGTGGTGTATTTACTCCCAACAGAGTGGGGAAAATGATAGCAGTGTTAATCCCATAAGGAGTGTAGTGAGAAATTCGCTGTGTTGGTGGTGTAGGTACAGGTGAACTTTTCTTTGCATCTGAGAAAAAAAACCACACAAGTGAAAAGCCAATGTGGGATTGAGATTGGAAAGAACCACAGAAGCAGCTCGTGGTGCTTGGCAGGGTGGCTTCTTGGAAAGTAGGTCTCGTCAAAAACATCTCATTTCAGGCTATGGGTTTTTGCTGATAAAGGCAAATACATGGATTTTGCAACATATTTCAGATAAAATTACAGTTGTGATACACAGACTGAGAGTTCAAGAGCCAGCAGAGTGAAAGACTGCAAAAACAAGTTCTCAGTGGAAAATCTTTCCAAGTGGTGTCTTGACACAGGCGAGCTCCCATCATTTCTCCGACAACCTCGGGACGGTGCCATGAGAAGTGTCACAAAAAGAAGGGGCTGTCAAAGCTCTGACACTTTATCTGCATGAAGATATTCCTGCATGTTGCCATAGGGACGGGTTTCCAAGGGAGACAGGTGATGGATGCACTTTTCTGGAACAAAACTAAAGCAGAGGAATGAGGGTGGGAGGATGGGGCTGAACATTTTATCACAGAATCACAGGATGGTTTGGGCTGGAAAGGACCTTAAAGCTCATTCAGTTCCACCCCTGCCATGGCAGGGACACCTTCCACTGTCCCAGGGTGTCCAAACCCCATCCAACCAGGCCTTGGGCACTGCCAGGGATCCAGGGGCAGCCACAGCTGCTCTGGGCACCCTGTGCCAGGGCCTGCCCACCCTCACAGGGAGAAATTCCTTCCCAATGTCCCATCCATCCCTGCCCTCTTTTTTTGCCACCCAACCCTCCTGTCTTCCACACCTAGCACTCCTTAAGGAGTACAATTCTCCTAAAATTCCTTACATCTTTTATAGCAGCCTGACTTAGCCCCACAGGCAATATTTCTCTTAAAACAACCCTTTTAGCTGCAGACCCAAAGGACTTCCAAGTATGAGGTAATGTTTGACAGGTGAAGAAGAATTTTTCTCTTGAAGCCATTCCCCTTCTCTGAGGACTTCCTGCCTTTCATCCTCACCAAAATGGTTTTAATTTTTTCCTCTGAATGCTCAAGGGGGGAAGGTATTTGAACACTGGCAGAGACTCAGCCAAAAAAATAAGACTGGTGTCCAAATCACTGATTGCTACTGCCTTCATTGGAGACATTCAATGTGTTTTAAGCAATGTCAGTCATCCTCAGTTTCTGATTTTCAGTGAAAAAAAAGTCAGTGTCTGTAGATCTGGAGCTCAGAGGGACTGGCTGGTGTCTCTTCAGCAGGTCAGAGTCTGATTTTCCCTAAAGAAACTTGATTTGTGGATTTGCTCCTATAGTCTCCCAAACTTAAGAGAGCTTTTGCAATATATTCTTGAGATCCTGAGGATGTTCATCTCCTTTTAGCAACTTTTCTTTAACTCCTTTTATAATTTTTGGAGGTCTTTCCAATGCAAGTAAAATCTCCACAAGTGTGTAATTATTAAATTCAAGTTCTCATCCCTATGTGTCACTCCAATGTGGAATGACATTTCTAATAGGAGGCTAATCTCTGAATTTTCTCTTCACACTCTGGTGATCACCAGCCTTTATCTGCAGCGTAAGTATTACTCTAATTTTACTTTATGCTGAGCATTTGAAGACTCAGTGGCCAAAGCTCCTATGAGCCAGCTCCAGAGGAAAGTTCCTGCCCCACTGGTGCCTGCCAGGGACAAAGAGCTGAGTATAACACAGGATCCATTCAAATCCCAGCTGGGGCTGCAGAGCTGGGGGTCAGGACACACTTCTGAATAAATCTGCTGTCACAGAAGGGAAATGAGCACCTCTGCAGTATCCAGTGGCCTCAGTGATTTTTTGAGTCTCCCTTCTGATGCACTGCATCCGTGAGATGGGTGGGGAGAGCAGCCAGGGACAAGCTCTGCCCTCATCTCATTTAGTCCTTAAGGGTTAAGTTTCACTTTTTGGAGCTATCTTTTTGGATATCTCTCTTGCACTGTACCATTAACAGTGTTCATGAGTACTTGGCAGCCTCCATCACTTGTTTCCACATTCTCCCAGCCAACTATGACTCCTCATATTGGATAAACACGTCTGGTTTTGTTAAATATTCTGTTTCAGTGATTAGGACTCTGGAAAGAGCAAATCAGTTACTGAGATGAAGCAAATCCATGAGTGGGGCAGTGAACTGGGCCAGGAAAAAATGTTCATGGGGAAATCATCCGAGCAGGGCTGTGCCTGGGGGGCATTGGCAGAGGTTTATCAGCATTCCTGTAATCAGGGGTGTGAGCAGGAGAGATCTGCCAGGCTCCTTTGGGTTGGTTTATGCAGCACATGAAAAGGAGAGGTTTATCTCTGGGTTGGTTTGGTTCACTCATCCCAAGGCTTAGGAAAGGAGGAGCTTCTCCTAAAGCATCTTCCCAACAGCTTCCAGCCCATATTTGCTAGATTTAGGAGATTTTTCTCCTGAATGCCAGCTTATGTATGTCTGGTGCTCTTTAAATGAGGAGGGGTTTACAAAGTTTCGTCAGTTGCTGGTGATTTCAGCTGTGATAAATGTGGGACTGTGCAAGCCTGGAAGTTTTTCAGAGCTGGCCTCCATGGGACTCTTCTGAGGATGACGACAAGAGGGGGTGGGGGGAAACCTGCTTTGATTTGACACATGCTGTTAACATCAGAGAGAAGCAGTCCCTGGAAAACCCATCTCCTCAAAAGCCAGGATCCCTTGTGGAAACTGAAAACAATACTGTGCTTATGAATGATCAGGAGTCGAGTGATCTCATCTGACCTTTGCTTTAATATGGCTTATCTAAAGCTTTTTATGCTTATCCAAACCTTGGCTCCAGCCTGCACTGTGAACCCAGCTATTCAGGGCAAATCCTGGTGACCTCTCCTTCAGCTGGCTCTCAGGAGGATGAAGAGGGGATTACTGCTCATGGGTGGGTGTCCTGAGCCAGCAAATGAAACACTGCTGCCCATCTTGGAGCTGATTTCTAAGCCAAGTTGTGCTCGAGGATCTGTCTGTGCCCAGTCTCAGAGACCAGTTCTCCAGGAGACAGATGGCCTGTGGGCTGCACTGGTCCCAAGAAATAGTCAGTCACAGGCTTAAAATAGTTCTCTTTTTAATTTTTTTTTCTTGTTTTAACCACTTTTGCTCTAGAATTGCCCAGCACCTACAGAAGCATTTTAATTTCTGTTATTTCCATACCTGGGAAACTGAGATCAAGGTGGCCACGAGCCCCAGACAGGCAGAGGAGGTGGGATTGGAGCCAGTGGCTGGGAGTGGGACAATGTTGGTGGCACTGGAAGGTTTCCCTGGCTGGGGTGAGGTGCCTGCAGACAGACACTGACCCTCAGGTGTCCCAGCCTGTCCCAGCTCCAGGTCCCCTCCCAGAGCTGCCTCTCTGGATGTCAGCTTTGTCCTGCTTCCCTGCCAGTTGCTGCTGGGAATTTGGATGCATTTTAAATCAGATTAGACTCCCCTAGTTCTGCATGAAAAGCCTGAAGAGGCTGCAGAGTCAAATCAGGGGCTCATTTGAGGGGTTTTCATTGAGCATCAGTGCTCTTGTTCTTTATTGTTTCTGCAAAAAGTCACCTTCATTTCTTTGCTGCATAATTTCACCTTCCAGTGTCCCAGGCTGCTCCAAGCCCTGTCCAACCTGGCCCTAGACACTTCCAGGGGTCCAGGGGCAGCCACAGCTTCTCTGGGCACCCTGTGCCAGGGCCTGCCCACCCTCCCAGGGAACAATTCCTTCCCAGTATCCCATCCATCCCTGCCCTCTGGCACTGGAAGCCATTCCCTGTGTCCTGTCCCTCCATCCCTTGTCCCCAGTCCCTCTCCAGCTCTCCTGGAGCCCCTTTAGGCTCTGGCAGGGGCTCTGAGCTCTCCCTGGAGCCTTCTCCTCTCCAGGTGATCTTCCCAGGAAGGGAGAGAGATTCAGAATCTGCAGCTCTTGCAGATTCCACACTCAGGCCTTCCAGACAGGACAGAATGGAAACAGCTTTCAGCCGCACTGGCTCTGGTGAGTTCATGGAATTCTCAGGAAGAGCTGTTTGTTTTGTAGCTTTTTTTTTACTGCAAAATACAGTTCAAACACACTCACTTAAACTAGAATTGCATCTCAGTGGAATCAAACCAGCCACAGTTAGCTGGGGGTAACCACCTTGATCAGCAGAGGCTCCTGGGAATGTGCTGTGCAATCTCTCAGCTTTTAATTGCTTTTGAGGCCAGCAGCATGCACAAAGTGAGGTGTTAGCCCTTGAGAAGTCAGATGATCTCACTGATGGCCAGGGAACAGCACACACACACACAGAGCTGCCACAGAGGGACATTTATGGCAGCAATAGCAGTTTCCACTTTCCCTCCACTGTGCTGGGGCTGGCAGGCAGCAGGAGCTGTGCTGGTCATTCATTTGCTGCTCAGCATCCCTAAAATGCCTTTGACTGGACCAGTTCCTTAGCAAAACATCCAATTCTGCATCCAAGCTGTTCTCTGCAGAAGGAGATAATTCTATAGGCACCATGATAAAGTCCAGCTCTGCTATGTGGTTTAAGCTATCCCAGGAACGAGAGCAGTGTACAGAACTGCATCACAGGCAGGAAAAGAAACCCTGCCATAGTGTCTGCTCCTCTCAGCTTCTCATTTCCTGAATTGCAGGGATGAAATATCTTGTTTCTGAAAGATGGGGATCTTTTGAACCTAAAAAAAAAAAATGTAATTACAACTTAAAATTGATAATAAGTGGCAGCACTAGAAGGAGAATCTGCATCTTGTCAGCCATTTGATTTAAGGTAATTATGTCAAGCACAAGGCAGGGGATGAGCTGATCTACAGTGTGCAGGTATCAGTGGAAACTGCTTCTGTGCACTCTGAATCCAGTGAGCAGATTCAGATAAAGCTTTAGACTCTCAGCTCATCTTAATGCCTGAATTAGTTTGAGAATGAGCCTATTTTTGCATAGCTTACCATGAGAGCAGCTGCAGAACTCCTTGCTGGGCTGAAGAACAGTGGGGCCATCAAGGAAGGAATCTGTCACAGGAGTGGGGAGGTGCTTTTCAACATAACCACATAAATCCAAGTGAGTGTGATCAGTATTTATCTGGTTTTTGGGTTGTCATGGCTCCTCCATCTGAAATACACCCAGGAGGCTGCAAATTTGGTCACCATCGCACTCGTGACCCTCTGTGGGCTTTCCTTTCCTTTCCTTTCCTTTCCTTTCCTTTCCTTTCCTTTCCTTTCCTTTCCTTTCCTTTCCTTTCCTTTCCTTTCCTTT
>VZTT01019232.1:0-32730 GCA_013400855.1 Buphagus erythrorhynchus | reverse complement strand
AGGTCCAGAAGATGTGTTTTCCTCTCTGTCACATAAAACTGGGTAAGTGTTCCAGGTGAAAGGCTACAAGACCTGGGCAGCCATTTACAGTGCCTGGTGTGGGTGTTCATGCATTAATATAACATACTGCTCACATAAATGAATTCTGTCAAGCAAACTGAAATAACCTCTCTCCTTTTCTCTTTAAATATCCCCTCTCCCTCCCTCTCCCCTCTCCATCCCTCTCCCCTCTCCCTCCCTCTCCCCGCTCCATCCCGCACTGCTCCCTCCCGCCAGCAGATGGTACCCGGCATTTACGAACAGCTCCGCTGTGTCTGAGCAGGGACCCGCCCGTCCCCAAGGCAGCTCCATCCTCCCCGTGCTCCTCAGAGCCCCGTGTGCCCCGTGCCCAGGGGGGACACGATGGCAGGTCCCGCTCTTTAGGTGTGACATTATTTTATGAACTCCCAAAGTGCTTCCTGCTGCATCCACCGTACCTGTGAGTCCCGCAAAAGCGAATTTGGGCTGAGGAGTCACCGCAGCCATGGCCAGCCCGAGGGGAGCCATAGGAAAGCCTCCAGTTCAAACCTGGGCTGAATTAGGGAGATAGATCCCCGTGTACCCTGCTTTTCTGCACAGAATGGAAATAAATCCTAAAATACGTTTGTGGATGTTCACGCCTTTTTAGGAGGATGGTGATAACATTAACAATGAAAATAACATCACAATGCATTTTGTGCTGTCCTTGGGTCACCTTACAAGCACCCTTGTAAAAGTTAAATCAAAATCTGTTTCCTAAACCGTGCACCTGCAGGTTTGTTTTTATTCATAAAATCAGAGAATGGTTTGGGCTGGAAGGGACCTTAAAGATCATCTTTTTCCAACCCACTGACAAGGGCAGGGACAACTTCCCTTGTCCCAGGCTGCTCCAAGACCCATCCAGCCTGGCCTTGGACATTCCCAGGGATCCAGGGGCAGCCACAGCTGCTCTGGGCACCCTGTGCCAGGGCCTGCCCACCCTCACAGGGAGCAATTCCTTCCTAACATCCAACCTAAACATCTTCACTCTTGGTTTAAGGCTATTCCCCCTCGTCCTGTCACTCCCTGCAAAGGTGAAAAGCTGCTCCCTTGCCAGTTGTCCCTGTGTGCAAAGCCTGGCTCTGCCAGACCCCATTCCCTGCCCCCAGGACAGGCAGGACAGCAATTCCCTGGGGATGCAGTCGTGAAGCTCAGGAGCAGCGCTGGGAGCACACACCAGCCTTTCCCATGGGATGAGTACAGACCTGTGAGCTTTGTCCTGCTCCTTTTTGGAATTTCTGCTTTCTGCAGAGACACCAGGCTGGTGTCTGGACTAGTTAAGCTCTATTTTTTCACTTACAGCATGACTTCACTTTTATGCCAATGCACAAAGCAGAATCAGGCAAATACACTGTGAAATGGCAAAAAAAAAAAAAAAATTAATATGTAAGACCCATGTAATACATTGTGCTCTAATTAAGAACTCTTACACAGAACACAGATTTTAATAAAATCACCTAAAAAAAAGAATACTAAAACCTCTTTTTGTTCAGCTATTTTACCCAGATCTATTTCAAACTCTGCAAATATTCTGTATGATACTGGCATCATTAAGGTTTACTTGTTATGAAGGCTCTGAAGTTCATGATGGTGTCTTCCAGCTACAGGGACAACCATAAAAAATAACTCCAGATCTACCCTGTAAATATGACCACAGTGACCCAGAGCAGAGGGAAGGCTGATGGGACGAGGCTCTGAACTGAACATCAGTCTTTGACACCCAGATACATAAATAGCTTATTTTTAAAAGATAGCTAAATGTTTCCCCACAGATATATAAACATTCTTCCATGTCTGGAAACACTGTGTTGTAACCCAGCATACCATGGCCACCAGTGGAGCAGAGCATTTTAAAACAAACAAACAGCAAAGAAATGACGATGGGCACGAAAACATGAAAGCAAATTTTCTGGAAGGTTTGTTGTTGCTGCCCTTTTAAAATGAAACAGTCTGGAGATTTGTCAGAAGGTTCAAAATATTGACAGTCTCACCTCCCCACTTTTGTTCCACCATCAGCTGCACTGCAATTTTTTTAATATTAAGCGTAGTTTCTCTCCAATCCCATCCAGTTAATTATGTTTTAATAAGAAAAAAACCTCAAATTTAATGAAAGTTAGAAATAATTAGAGAGTACCATAGCCTGCACGCACACAAACACTGACTTAGTAGAAATGTGATGAAGGGATTTTCCCCCTGCAGGTTCCTGCTTTTAATATCTAATGAGGATCTGAAAGTCAGTAAAATGAGAATAGTCCTGATAGACAAACAAAGCTGATGCTCTGCTAAACAAGAGCCACCCCCTAATCCATGTAATATTCTTATTACTCTCAATTAACTCAAAATGCAAGAGTAGGCTGCAAAACTTTAACAGAGCTGTAGTAGAGATGCTCATTGATCTCTCAGTGGTGCCTCAGTGAGGGCTGATGCTGAGGCAGAGATGGATCCTTCACTCATCCCATCTCTCCTTGCTGTGCTGTTTTGCTGTGTTTAGGGGTGTGGGTGTCCCCCAGGCACTGAATGTGGATTGCTGTAATCACAGGCAAACCCAGTACAGATGTTTAATTCAGCAGGACACATCTGTACCATCACCCCCAGCCTGCTGTGCACCTCCCAGCCCTCCCTCTGCAGGGGTTGCCATTTATTCTGGACTCTTGGGGTGTTAGTTACCAGTCACACTGATTGTCTTGTCCTTCCCAAACCGAGTTTTCCAATTTCCATGTCAAGTGTTGAGCAAAACCAGAAAATCACAGCTGTTCCTGTTGGGTTCCTGCACTACAAAGTGTGCTTTCCTGACTTCTGACATCACCTTTTCCACTGGAAAACCAGGACTTTTCCTTCCCACCAGCTGTCATCACAAACACCCGTGGCAGTGGATCCCTCCACATGTCTGATCACCTTCAGAGCCTCCTCAACACATACCTTGTCTCTGTCAGGGTTTTTCCCTATGGACAGCCAGGGACAATTTCCATCCTCTGGCTTGGGGCTGCTGTCTTGGAAAAGCTGCTCAGGTTCAGGTGGGATCCTGGGCTCTGTCTCTCCACTGAGTGCTGGTTTTGGAGAACAGGGCTCCTGGTGTTCCATCTCCTGCAGCCCAAGGTTGTTTCAGAACCTCTGTTCTGCTATTCCCTCTATCCTACCCATGCCAAAATGGGTGACCCATGGCCTGCACTCATCCTCCAGCTGTTGGTGGTCCCTGGCTGATCCAAAATCCTCACACCCTATAGGAAGTCATGGTGTGAGTATCCCTACTCCAGCTATTTGCCTTCTAATGAGTAAATAATCTGCCCTTTCTCCCCTCCCTGTTACAGGCAGGTCTGTACAAAAGAGAAATTATTTCTTATGTTGAAAGAAAATACAATAAGTGAGGAAGGTCGGTGTGTTTCTAGTTAGGAAGGCCCAGCATGGACCTA
Source organism: Buphagus erythrorhynchus (assembly GCA_013400855.1). Classification (NCBI taxonomy): domain Eukaryota; kingdom Metazoa; phylum Chordata; class Aves; order Passeriformes; family Sturnidae; genus Buphagus; species Buphagus erythrorhynchus. The sequence goes on along the minus strand of VZTT01019232.1, from coordinate 29,263 downwards.
TTGCATTTATCATTTTGATAAGGGCATTTGATAAACAGGCTTCTGGACTCAACTCAAGCATTTTATTCCTCTGCAAGCTCTAATGCAGGACAGGGCAGTGAGCTGCCAGGGGCACCAAGGGGTGGTGCAAGTGACAGGGCTGCAGTGCTTTCTGAAATGAGAGGTTTGTTATCCTGCTGTGTCTTCCAGCAGGCATCACCACCCCAAATCCAAATAAAAACAGGGCAACCCAGAGCCAGGGAAAGCACCTGGCTCCCACCTGTGGACTGTGAGGAGCTGCTCAGGGCTGGAGAACATCATGAGCACCAAGTGCAGCTCAGCTGGTTCAGCCCTGAGCTGGGAGCAGGCAGAGGGAAATCAGCCCTTTGATCTGCACTCCATCCCAACAGCAAAGGTCACTCCGGATTTACAGTCTCATTATTTCCCAAATGTTTGTGGAAGCTCTGACTCCCCACCTGGTGCTTCCCAACGTGGCTGGAAACTGTCACAGGGCCGAGCTCTCCCTGGCCTGGGAATACGGAATAAATAATTTATGCCAATCTGTTGTTAACAACTCTTTTCTTCCTGCAGGTTATTTACACTCTGTGAATTTCACCTTCTGGAAACAGCTCCTAGGGATAAATCCAACTCTTGAAAGAGTTCTCCTATGTTTTAGCAGCTGAAGAAGTGAATTGGAGTGGAAAGAAGTTAATTCAATTCCAATTCAAGCTTTTTTTTTTCTTTTAAATAAAAACTTTAATTTTGTAATGCATTTTCCTACACCGCCAAGAATTAGCTCTTAAATAATTCTTCCAAAGGGCACGTTTCTATTTCATATTTTAGGTGTTCATGGAAAATCAGAGAAATCTGGTTTATTTCTTGCAGCGATCACAGTACATAAATGTCAGTCCATTTGCTGTAGCATCCCTATGAAAGAGAGGTGCTGAAGAGGAAATTTGCCTCAGGCCTCAAATTATATCTTGCTGGAACCTGAATCACATTTTTTTGAAAGCTCCTAAAATGCGTGGGAGAGGGTAATGATCTGTACTGAGATAACACAAATCATTTTCTTAGTCTTCACAGACTGAAATTAATTGGTCCTGAGCAAGGCTTTAAATTTGTGACATTAAAGAAGCACATGGTTGCCCCACAGGAACGAGCTACTCTGCACTTTAATGTTGCATCATTATCCTGGCCACGTGATATTGACTCTGGAACAGGAGGCAAGATGTTTTAATTGCACATAAATAATTATGTAAATGTAGATAGCGATGCTTGTTGAAATTAATCATTCATTATCACTGTGGAAAAAAAAAAGGGAATGGCAATGAGATGAGATATTGCTCCTGAAAACTGAGCTCAAATTCTGTTTCATTTCTCAATCAACCTTCATGAAATGTGCTTGATGAATATCGATTCACCCCACTGGATAAATCTGCCTGAGGGAGGAGACACTTCCCAGGGAGGGTAAGAAATATTTGTAATAATTAAAGGCTCATCAAGAGATCACAAAGCAACTTCTGCAGGAGGTTAAACTGCTTTTATTCACATTTGTGAATAAGGAAAGCTTGATAAGCAAAAGAGACATTTAAGAAGAGTTACTAAAGAGGGATTGAACATTAAAAACATTAAACCCCCCAAAACTGAGGTGCCTGGCTGGCTCTGCACCATTCTCCCAGCAGGGATCACAAAATGTGCAGGATCAGCTCCCAGCATTTCCCCCAGGAGCAGTGCTGGGAGGAGAGCTGGCACTGGCAGTGTCTGTGAGATGGAAATGAGCTGCTGGCCCTGGCCTGGGGCTCTCTGACCCCGGCCTGGGGATGGGCTCAGCCTGGCCCTGGGCTGCCCATGGCTCCCACACCTTTCCTCTCCTGACCTGCCCATGGCTCCCACACCTTTCCTCTCCTGACCTGTGCCTGCCAGCTCCTGGCCACAGCCCATGGCATTGCAGGGCACTGACAGGAGCACGGGAGCATCACACAAACAGCTGAGGGCTTTTGCTGACCTTTCGCCCTTTGCTTGATTGCCTGTTTCTTTAAAGAGAGTTTACTCTTTTTTTTTTCTTCTTTAGTTTTTTCTCCTGCTATCCCCATGAGGCATTCTTTCCTATGAGTCATCCACACCATAAAGAAATTACTGTTTGGCTCAAAGTTCTGCTCCCATGCCTGGAATCAACATTTTTTCAGTGAGAGATAGGAAATGAGCTGAATTTGTGGGTGATTCACTATTTACTATTTTGACCTGAGATGTGTTTTTACCATTAATTTTAAGAGAAAAGAAAATCCTACTATAAAATACCTAAAAGGCCAAAGCTACATGAGACAGAAGGCATTTACATGCTCTTTAATTGTTTCTTCACATCAAATACAGTAATAATCCATTACATCTCTGGACACTGATCTTACATTTTGTTAGGATTATTAATGTGACTAATTTTATTCCAGAATGGCATCTTAAATATTTAAAATACCACTAAACAGTATATTTTCTTGTGCAGCTCAGAAACATGACATTGTTTATGCACTCATATTTTTTTAGGTGTGTATGAAACAACATAATAAAGCATTCTTTTCAACATCTATTTAGCCTGGATGCAAAAATCACATATATACATATGTAAAAAAACAGAGCAACCTAGTATATATATATATAAAATATTTGCTCATTTTAATCCAGTGCTGTCAGGTGGGATATTGAAACAGATCCTCTCTCTCTCCAGGGCCATCTCTTGGTGTGCCCAACCCTTTCTGGTCCAGCACAAAAAGCCCTGATGTGCTCCTCTGGACATGTGGGGGTCTTGGTCCACTCACAGCAGCTCTGCTGGGCTTAGGAACCCTCCAGGGATCTCACAAAGATCCCTGATCTTTGTGTGATCAGGGATCCCACAAACCCCATGGACCAGCTCTTTGATTAAAGGAGTGAAAATAAAACTCTGAAAGCCTTGCTTGAACCTGCTGCAAGTCACTTTCTAAAGTTAGATTTAGACATTTAGGTCATTATAAAGCAGATGCTGCCACCAAATTTGTTTGGATGTAACTTCTCTTTTGCCAGTAGAAACAAATTAGAAAATGCTGGCTACCTCCTCAAATCCTTCTGATTTATTTGTTTCAAACCAAAGCAGTTGCAGAAAGTTCTTAAGTAGTGCATCTCCATCCCTGGCAGCTATTTATGAAGAAGGCAATGATTCCAATTTCAGCTGCAGGAAATTGAACACATCTGGGATCAAGAAATGTCTTTTATGGTGTCCATCACTTCAGGTGAAAGGGAAGGAGGAGGAAGATGAGGTGAGGAAAGTAATTTCCCAGAAAAGGCCACAATATATTTTAAAATATATATATATAAACTAAAATATTGTTCAGAATGTTTTCTTTTGGTTGCAATGAACATCATCCGTGCTGTTCTCCCAGGATAGCTTCTGGAAATGAGGAGGGGTTTCCCAGTGCACCTGGTATTTCCTATTTCACTGATATTCTTGCAACCATGAAGAAATGAAGCAGCCTCTCCGTGCTCCATTCAAGCACACAGGGGGAAGGAGAAGCTACCAATGGTTTATTTTCCCCTAAAAGCCACCCAATATATGCCCAGTGTTGCTAAACTGCAATTTTTTTTTCACAAATCTGTGATTTCTAGTTGGGAAGAAGAATGATTGAAAGCCTCACACCCTGGAAGCAGCTGGATCGGTGTGTGCCACCCTAAAAAACCTCAAATGGCACAAAGCCAGTGTTAAACAACCAGAGCCCCTAAACTTCCACTTAGAAGCAACAACATTTGAAGCCATCCATCACTTTTGGAGCCTGATTAATGAGTGTGAGTGGCAGTGTGTGCAACCAGCACCTAAAACAACTCTAACATTTTCCAGTTTCTGCTTGGCTCTGTACTTTAAACAATTACTTCAGCAGGGTTGAAGCCCAGCTGGGCACATGTCGTGCTGCTGGTGGCCAGGGGCCTGCTGACCATCACTGGACACATCAGGGATGGTCTCTGGATGTCCAGACACACTGAGGCTATTCTGGGATGTCCTGAGGCTTCGCTCCCACTCTTCACGGGGTGGGGATGGGGGGATCTCTGCTCCCCACTCAGAGGGACTGTCCCCAGCTGTCAGGGCTCTTACCCCATGAAGAGCAGACCCATTCTTAGCCCTTTCCACGCTGGATGAGTGATCTCAGGAGGATGCAGCAGCCCTCACAAACCATGACACAGCTCTGCCCCACCGGCGCTCTCGCAAGCCCCTGCGCAGGAAACGAGACCTCAATGGCATTTCTGTCTCATTTCTGGAGGAGCCCAGCCCCGTTCCTCTTCCTTTTCAGAGCATGAACAATGTGCAGAACAGCAGATATAGATTGCTCCTGTGAGCTGGGGTTTTGTCCATTGTTAGTGCAGTGAAAAATACAGACTTTTCACACAGTTTTCTTTGTAAAGCCAGCGCTCGCCCATGAGCAAACGCCAGGTCAGGTCCACAAAAACAATGAAATGACAGGATTAAAACTTCCAATTCATCTTAATCCAGGGCCCTCTGGCATGAGCATTATAATAAAGCCTTAAATAAATAGTTATAAGTACCATTTCTGTCATCACATCGTTGATGCAGAGTGGAAAACCATGCAAAAATGGGATGTCTGCATGTTCTGTCTTCTTGTTGGCAACTGCACCTTGCAATGTGCTGTTGAAAACAGCTTTTTAAAGTTGTGATACTGAATGTCACCATCAGGTTTGTCGTGATTCTCATCTCATTCTTACCCAGTGAACATAATTTATTAATAATTACTTCTATATGAATTCGAGGTGTGAAGATTCAGCTCCTCTGAATTACCCCCTGGGGGAAGAAGAACAGAGGGAAATGAAGATCAGAAGTGCTCCCTGTTCTGCTCAGATGCTGCTTGGACTTGGGGTTCTCTCAGAGGTTTCAGAGGCATTTTTTTTTGCCCCTGAACATCAAATTTGTTTATTTGACATGCAGCCTTAGCTGACCTGATTAGTATGAGTTATTGACAGCTCTGGAGCTGTGAATCAGAGCCCTCCAGAAAGCAGCCCATTAATAACTGGTGCCTGTGTGAGGAATTGATTAGCCCAAACCATCCCAGTGTCACAGGCAGCCCAGCTGGGTCACCCTCTGCAGGGAGGGAAACACGCAGGTGTCACGTACAAAAAAATAAAAAATATGGCCAAGATTCACCCAGAGCACAGCTGGGACACAGAATTTCATGCTGAGGAGACAGAATGGGTTTGTGTTTGACACGAGACCCAGAGGGAAATTTTGCTGCATGGTTTGGAGGGGCTGGTTCACAACAAAAGAGGATCTGGGGCTTTTCCGGTGTAGCCACGCTGCTGAGATGATTTAAAAGGTCACAGTGAGAAATCCATTTGCTGGATCCTCATCTGGCTTTCCACCATGACCCACAGGATGAGGGAGCCCACAGAACTCTAATAATTGGTGCCTTGGAATTCATGGCTGCTCAGGAGATGGAATTTCAGAGCATTTCAGTGCATTTCTGACTTGTTTTCCTTAGCTGAGATTTTCCAGCATCTTTCAGGTGTGGTACATTATTTGTGTGAGACCTGAGGTGGGATTCAATAAAAACAAACCAAGCTAGAGCCAAGGGGCACCTCAAACAGAGAAGGTGCTGGGAAGGATTCATGCTCATTTACCACGGAAAAAAGCAATTCAAACAACATGTTTTCCTCAAGATTTAAGGCAAACCTGCAGTTTAACTCCTTTAATACCAAAGGCTGCTGAATTCCCAGGCAATAGCATGGCTGAGACAAATCACCATTTCCTCTTCAGAAAATGGAAATGGTGTACAATTGTTCTTTTTTTTTCTTTTTCTTTTTTATTTTTGGTGGGAAAAACCAGTTCTGAATTCCTTCACCACTTTCTGAGGGGAGCTACAATGGAGCTCAGCCAACTGTGACCTTTCACAGCCTGGGGGAGGAGATATGATGGGGTTGGAGCTCATTTCTCATTTGCAATGAGCCCTTTGCAAAATAGTACCTGGGTTTCCAGGGCCCACAAATGAACAGATACTTGAAGAAGCAAACAATTAATCTTTCTCTTCCATTTCATCCAGAAGTCGTGGCAGTGGCTCTGTTCAGCTAACACATATATTTATATTTATATTTATATTTATATTTATATTTATATTTATATTTATATTTATATTTATATTTATTATATTTATATTTATATTTATATTTATATTTATATTTATATTTATATTTATATTTATATTTATATTTATATTATTTATATTTATATTTATATTTATATTTATATTTATATTTGCATTCTTAATTTGTGTCTACTCTTTGCAATCAGAGCATTTACATCACTTTCAAAGCATCACCAAAAGGCAACTTATGGAAAATGCTGATTGAAAACATGGGAAGTTGCATCAGAAACAGATTTTTTTTCTCCTGCCTTCTGCTGATGGTGATTTGCTCCACTCTCAACTATTCTGGGAAATAGCAGGGAAAATACATTTCCTCTTCTGCTGAGTGCCAAGCAAACCCCATGGATGGCCACTTAGTGTTATGGTGATCCCTACCATGTTCTGCCAGCTGAGAGTCCCCTTTATCTCAAATGGTGTGCTTCCTATTAATAATTACTCAACAAAAGCTTGGTTATGTATTATTCATTATTCATAGATTTTTTTTTGAGAAGCCGTTGACACCACCTGCACTGAACTCTGCAAACCAGCCCTGAATCAGCTTTCACAGCTCTCTGCCAGAGCTGAGTGTCACCAGATGAAAAATACAACCAAAACTATTTCTTTCCTTTTTGCTTCCTAAAAGTTTGCTGCTTTGTTTGGTACCAGTAAACAACTTTTTTTTTTCTTGCCCTGCCTGAAATTGTGTTTATTTGTTAATGCTAGAGACAGAGGGAGAAACTGCTGCTGTAAGAGTGGAAACAAATCCTAAATCATCTTCAGCCCTGGCTTGCATCTGGCACAGTCTCATTTGTCCAACAGAAGATAGATGGGTTTGTAAATCCCACAAAAAATGTCACAGTGAATCAACTACGGGCTTAGAAAAGACTGTTAATGATTACAGAAGGCTAAATGATGTGCAAGACAGCTTTCTTTTCATTTACCTCCAGTTCATTAGTGTGAGCAGTAAAATCTCAAATGTACTTTTTAGTTCCTGAAGAAAATAAGGGTCCAATTTAACAAGGGTGGGTTATGCAATTTAATTTTACTTTCTGCCCACAAACAAGAAAAAAAAAAAAAAACAGAAAATAAAAAACCACAGATCTGTCAAGAGCAAGATGTCCCTTCCCAGGGCTGTGTCAGGTGCTGCTCCTCCCAGCACAGCAGGAAAACAGGGCTGCAGCCTCTGCCACTGCATTTATGAGCACACAAAGGTTTTTCATGTCATTTCAAGCATTCAGATTCTGGCTTGTAACAAAACAGGGACCTTGGATGCCAGGCTGGAAAACCAACCAGCCACAGAAGCTCTGCATGCCCAGGGCTGAGGCTGGGCAGGGGCTGGACCAGGGGCTCTCGTGGGTCCTGGGGGGATGTGGTGCAGGGAAGTATCCTGAAATCACCTTTCCCAGCCAGTCTGTGTGCATTTGTCATTCCCTTTCAATCATTTCACTTTGATGGGATCAAAGACAGTGTCTGCTCAAACATTAACTTCAAGCACTACTTCAATAAAGGTGTTGCTTTTTATTTGTACAAGTTCTTGTGATTTTTTTTTTTTTAAATTCACTTGCTTAAAAATTATTTCTTCCCTTCCTCTTCTTCCTCCAGTATCTCAGGATTGAGGTGAGCAGCAGACACTTGTTAGTCATAGTTTCTGTGACAGTTTGGTAACCTGGTGTCTCCTTACCCTGGAAAGATTCTCACCACGAAGACAATGCAATTCTCAGTTAGGTAAGAGAAGCACCTTGTTCTGGTCTCCAGCTTCCCCAAAACACACAGCAGAAAATCCTTCTGTCAGTTTTAGAGAGTTTCTAAATGTATTTGTTATCCCTTTATGCTCCTTCCACAATTTCTACAACTTGACCTGACGGCAGTGCAAATAATTGCAGGCCCTAAAATTAAAGGTTTTAGAAAGGCAAAAGCAGACAGAGTGAATAAAGTTTTAAAAACTTTCCAAGTAGTTTGTCAGAGGGTTTTTTCTCTGCAGCAGGAGGCTGGCAGCAGTGACCTGTGCTGGGAAATGCTCAGTGCACCAGCCTGGCCTTGGTATTTGTAGGCTAATTTTTGTTTTGAGTATAACCCTTGACTCATGGAAAAATAATCTAAGTGTTTTGGGCTGGTCCCTGACTTGATCTTCCTTCAATTAAGGACTGTCTGTTTCAAAACACGCGTGGAGAAGCTCTCATGATAATGTTTTTGTCCTCCTGTGCTCTCCGAGAGGCAGAAGTGGCTGGAGGGCAGCTCCCAGCAGATGTTTGCTCTGTGGCTGCCTGGGCTTTTCCAGGGAGCAGAATTCAGCCACCGGCTTCACCAGACCCCTGTGCTGCCCTGCTTAAACAGAAAGTGACATTTTGTGTTAAAAATGTATGCTGTGATGTGGACTTAAATCAGCCTGTTTTAACCAGAGCACACAACAGTTGCTTTAGGGGAATGGCAACATCCCTCTGAATTTACTGTGTGGGGAGGCACAGCCACCAAACAAAATCCAACCTGCTAAATTTAGCCCGGATAGGAAATTAGCTGGAGGTTAAATAAAATTTTCTGCTACTTTGTTTTGTTTTTAGGTTACCCAAGAGATGTTCCTTCCTGGAAAGGGAAATAGGACAGAGATACATTGCTGTTTTTCAATCCCTTCGTTTACATGGACTCATTTCAAGTGGGTTTTATTGTGTGCCTGTGATTTAAACCTTAGCAGCCCCTATTTTCAGAAGGAAGGATTTGAAGTGCCAGTGCCAGGTCTGTGTGCAGCCCAGGTCCCCTCTGTACCTCTCTCACCTTCCTTCCACACTCTGACCTACTCTGAACACAGGTGGACAAGGAAAAAGTTTATTTAAAAAAAAAAATTCCTCTGCACCTAGTAGTTAGAATCAGTATTTGTTGTAATATTGCATTCCAGAGGAGATGAAAAATTACAAGCTTTGCTATGTAATGTCTAAGCCAGAGGAGACAGAGCTCCTCAATCCAGCAGCTCCAGCCAAAGCTCAGTGAAATCTAACCCACAGACTTTCTGGATTCATATTCTATCATCCACCCTAACATTTTTGTTTGGACATCATTTTGCTTAGAGAGACACTTCTAAACCTAAATCCTGGAGCTAAGCAGCCACGACCGCCTGTGTGTCTGTTTCCATGCATCAAACCAAAGCTATAATTCCTGGTCTTTTTCCTTAAAAACACCATTTTCTTTGTGCACATGTCATTTTCTCCTGCTTGCTGTGTTTTGCAATACTCAGGTAGAAGTATCTGTAAGAAAGCCCACAGTAACAGGTTTATTTACTGATCTGGGATATAAATCTAGTTTTGCCTAAGCAAACACAAACTGTTTACACAGTGGAGCAAACATGAAGGATGAGGTACACTGGAAAGGATTCTAAAAATGCTCTGAAAGTTAGGGCTTGGTGTTTTGGGTTTTTTTTTGTTTAATAAAGTTATACCATTTCACATAACTTCTGGGAAGGTGCTGGGGGAGAAAGAGGAACCTCAGCACTCGTATAACAAAGAGTTTTTCACTGCCCGCTGGCTCTCTGTGCTGCTTGGGGAGCTCCTGCAGGGAATTTGTCATGGTGTTTTGGGCTGCAGCCCAGCCCTGCAGCCCAGGGATGTCACAAAAGCCTGCATGGAGGAAACTGTCCCTGGAGAGGAGGGCTGGTGCTGTCCCACTGCTCTGGAAGTGGGATCTGTAGGGAAAAACTGGCCAGGAGCCACCTTGGTGGCACGGTGACCTGGGGACTTCCAGAGCTGTGTGAGCCAAGGGAAACGGCCCTGCAGAGGAATCTCCCTTTGAAGGCTGCTCTTTGCTCACTGCAGGATTATTCTTCCAGAGGAAGCAATAGGAATGTGCAGTTCCAGAGCAGGAAATGCCAGTGTCCCAACAGTGCTGTGGGGTGGCATGGGGCTGGGCAGGAGGCTCTTGGAGAGCTCCTGCAGCTGGAGGGGCTTGAGGAATGAATTCTTCCAGTGCCTCAGCCTGCAGGGAGCTGGAGGGATCACTTCCAGAACAGAAATAGAAAATGTGGGAGGCTATTCCTTGCATCTCAGATTGCTGCTTTTTGTAATCACAGAATGGTTTGGGTTGGAAGGCACTTTAATAAGTCATGGGCAGGGACACCTTCCAGGTTTTTCCAAGCCCTGTCCAACCTGGCCTTGGGCATTTCCAGGGATGGAACAGCCACAACTTCTCTGGGCACCTTGTGCCAGGGTCTCACCAATCTCACAGGGAAGAATTCTTCCCAATATCCCATCTATGCTTGCCTTCAGGCAGTGGGAAGCCATTCCCCCTTGTCCTGTCACTCTATGATCTTGTCCCCAGTCCCTCTCCAGCTCTCTTGGAGCCCCTTTAGGCACTGGCAGGGGCTCTGAGCTCTCCCTGGAGCCTTCTCTTCTCCAGGATGAACAATCTCAATTTTCTCAGCCTCTCCTGACAGCAGAGCTGCTCCATCCCTCTGGTCACCTCTGTGGCCTCATCTGGTCCAAGACCTTCCTGGGTGAGGGCCCAGAGCTGGATGCAGCACTCCAGGCAGGGTATGACATCCTAAAAGGTGCCCTGAAATCCTGCTCTGATAAAGGCCAGAAGGGTGTGAGAAAGAACCTCTGCCCTGCAAATCTTTGGCTTCCCTGTTGCACATATAAAATAGATTTTGTGGTACACCTTTTGGGATATAAGGTACCTGTGAGTGATACTAAAGAGTGGAGGAGAGAAAGAAATACATTTTAAACTTACTGGATAGACCACTGCATGTCCTCACATGCACTTCATAAATAATTTTTTGAGTTTCTGAAGATTTCTGAGGAGTACATTATTCAAAACATCCAGCTATTCCTCCTGAGACTATATTCACTGGCATAAAATGCTCACTGAATTGAATTATTAATATTTTTTCCAGTATCTCAGAGTTTTTTCTGCTCTGTACAATGTGTGCAAGTTCACCTCTCAAAATGACAAGAAGAAAAATGGAGCTGAATGTCCCCTTGACCATGGCACCTTTCCATAGCATTTCTTGCCAGCTTCCCTCAGGACCCTTGTGGTGACAGTCTGGTTTCATCACAGCATTTATTTCCCCCCCATGGTTCCTGATAAGACAAGTTGAGGATGCTGCTTTTTAAAGGGAAAAGGAAAAAAACCCACAAAACCCAACAAACGAGACAAGCAGAAAGTGACAACTGAAATCAAACATTGAATCAGAATTACATTATGAATTTCTTGTGCATGTTCTGGCTTAGAAAAAAGGTCTATCCTACAGCTCCCAAAATTCCACCTCCTTGGATCTTCCACAGTCCTCTGCACCACTGGAAAATGCCATTGCAAAATGGCACTGTTTAAAATCATTTTCTTCTCAGGGTGCAACCACTTTCCTTTCAGCTGAATGATGATGGCACAAGAGGCCACAGATATTATTTCCTTGATGGCTGTGAGATTTGTTGTGGTGTTTGAACAGATACATAAAGCAGACAAGCAGGAACAATACAGTACAAGTTTCAAGATTTATCCTGCTTCTCAGAAGGTGCTGATGTGCTTCGTATGTAATGTGCAGATTTCTGGAAAATTATGAATCACGTACTTCTTTTCCTGTAAAAATGTCAGCTGTTCTCTAGGATGGCAAATCTGTAATTCCTTCCATAGAGCAAAACAAATTAAGTAAGACTAATGAGAGTGGTAGGGAGAACATTTTGAAGAATGGGAAGGAGAGCAGATTGAATCCTGTTTTGCAGCACATCTGTGATGGGGAAGGGAAGAGGGGCTGGTTTCATGTGGATAACATGGTCCAGGCATGGGACTGGAGCAGGGGAACAAAAAGGATTTATCACACACCAGTTCATTCTGATGGTGACTAATAGGGGATTTATTAAGTATGCAGGCTTCTTTAAAACATCTTCCTGTTGACTTTACTCCTGTTTGCATTGGATTAAGGATTGTCTAGGGCAAACCAGGTGAGACACCAAAGAAATGGGCAAGGAGCTTCCAGCAAACACTGTCCATCCCCTGAGTGTGGAGGTGCCAAACGCCAGCAGTCCCAAAGAGTGGGTGTTGTACAGACAGGAACAAACTCGTGTGTGCTTGAAAAAGCCTTCATGGCCTTTGCAGTGCCACAAAAACACGCTGGGTGTTAAGTTTCTTTGTGAGATTTGCCCTTTATTGAGATTATCTGTGTTTTTCTTCTTTAATCACCTTTTAGGAGCCAAAACACCACAAAGGAATAATTCCCATTTATGAGCTCTTCTTTCAGGTGAAGCTTCATCATGCAGCTGGAGTACGTAGAATTCCCATAGCAAAAATGGCATTTCTGCCTGTTTGTGAAATTCCCTTCATTTAAAGCAGTAATTTGATGTTGAGAAGAAAGGCAAACAATTACAGCAATCCCTCTCTGTGGTACAAGTACATTCATGCTTTGTCTGCCTTCTGACTGCAAAGACAATATTTACATATGCACACAAATCACATCACATATTGAACTAGTGCTAGGACTGCAAATATTAAAGCTGGACTATTTTGTTTGTGTTTTGAAGACCTGATGATCGGGAAATGCTGAGGCATTGATAAAATCGACAGCTGCCAGGTGATTTGCAGGGCCCATCTTCAGGAAGTTGCTTTCTGAACATCTGCAGACATTAAGCAATAAGGAAATTTATTTCATTGGCACCATCCTAATGAAGCCCTGTATCATCCAGCAAGGTATGAAGGGCAGAGCTGTGCTGGTACCCAATGTATTTTCTTCCTGAGGAGCAGGTGAGGCTCTGGGAGTGTGAAGAGCAGCACAAAGAGTTTGTCAGCCTTCAGTAGCAAGCTGCATGTTGAGATGCCAATGAAGAAGATTATCATAGTACACATGCTGCCATTTAATTATGCCCTTTCCTGTAAAGAGCCTGGCTTTAATTAAATGGCAAAACAAAGTGAGAACTTTTCTCCAAGCCATTTTGAAGTGCTCACTTCCTCCTCTGTGTGCTGCGGTTTATTAGATTTGAATGAGTAATGGGGTGGTTTCATTTGTTTAGTAAAATTAAAGTGGTCAGTAACAATTTCCTGTCTGAGCAAACCGTGGGCTGATTAATAATATTGGGGATGGTGGTGAATAGGGGTTTTTTTGCAGCACACAGGTTGTGCTGCCTGGCTGCTGCTGCTGCTGCTTGGGGGTTTCCAGAACTGCTGGTGCTTCACCAGCCTCAGCCTCAGCTCTCACTCAGACAAAAGTTGTGCTTCCAGGGCTGGGCTGGCCCAGGAGCAGCTTGGAAAGTGCCCTCAGAACTGAGCACCAAGGCAGTGTGGAGGAGATTTTGAAGAAAAATCGATTTTCCTTCTCACCCAAACATTGAATAATTTAATAATTTGCAGGGGCAAGTGTGGGTGGGGTGTGAGCACTGGAACCATCAGTGATAGGTCCAGCTTTGGAACAAGCATCCCTCATTTGGGATGTCAGAGAAAGTGCTTGCCAGGTCCTCTCCAGCCTGTTTTCCACTGCTGCTGTAGGGATGGCCATCCCTACCATGGGATCTCTTTACTTTTCACAGAAACACGTCCTACTTTAACCTCCATCAAGCAATTTCACAGAACTCCATGATTCTAGGTCAAAACTCTAGAGCATCCCATTCATTTGAACTAACAGGAAAAATGGGAGGGAAATCAAATGTGTTGTGCAAACCTTGACATGAAATTCAGTACTTTCACTCTTCCTAAAAGTCTCAGAGAACTTTATCTCTGTTTATACTTGAAAAAGGCTGCACATAACCAGGGGCTACAGTCTCCCAACCTGAACTGCAATTACCAGTTGACACAAGCAATATTGGGCCATTGGTTTTCCCACACACATCACAGGTTTTTGCCTGAATTTTATTAATTATCTCTTCAGGGAATCAGACACACAGATGGGTGCTGACCAGCTCACCCAAAATCCGGAGTGACACAGTCCTGCAACAGGCATTTGGGAAAGGATGAACTCAACCACAGTTATTCTTGCTATGTCTGGATGCTGATGTGGTATTTGTGGTAAGCAAATGCTTACTGCTCATAAAACAGCTTGGACTCTGATATGACATATTAGGGAAAAAAAAAATAGGCATAGTCCATGAATTTTAAAATGTGGCAGCAGACACAGAGGCAACATACCAGGCTTGTTGCAACACCTATTGAGTCTGTGACAAAAATGCTGTCTCCAATTATTGCTGTGCAGTTGATGACAAATATAATGCCTTTGCCATCAGTAGGCAAATACAAGGGCCTGTCAGCACGTAAGACTTCAAAACCCTACATCAACATTCAGCAGTTTGTTTAAAGAGCTGAATCAACAGGCTGCTGACATGGGGTTTTGCTAGATTTCTTCAGCCTTTACCCATTGATCTTCACGTCCACACATGACCATTATCTCAGTTTGCACTTTCTGGAAGCTGCAGAGTGTTTCAAGGGTCACAGCTAGCTAGAGAGTTCATTAGCATAGATTCTGTAAATAAAATATTCGTACGTCAGTGCCAGTCCTTCCTACAAGTGATGCCTGAGCATGTGCAGCCTCCACAAGAATTGTTCCAGCCAAGGTTCAGTTCTGAACTGCTGGAGTTCCCTTGAATTTTACTGACGTTGGTGTCGAAAGGAGAGGCTTAGCACCTCAAGGAAAATGTTGGTGGCACGTGGACTCAAGTCATCACAGAAAATGCTCATTGTTATCTCAGGATCGTCGCTCGCTGTTGCAGGGCTGTCAGCTTAGAGGGAAAAAGCAAAATTACTTCTGTGAAGGGAAAAGCACATGTTGAGTTGATCTATCTAAAAAAAAAACCTTTGAAAAGAAGCATAGTTCTTTCCTTAATCACACTTCCTAACGCAGATAACACCGAGCCTTTGCACAGAAAGGAAGTCAGAGAAATGACGCCGTTCCACGCCAACAAGCAGGTTGCGTGGGCGTAGCCGAAATCAGAAATTACACTAATAAATAATGTCTGTCCTTGGACAACCCAAAGTGCTCTGCAGATGCTATTTCAGTGAAGCAATGCTGATGGGCAAAATCTTGCAGTTTTAGGGTTCAAGGTTCAGAAAAATGTAACAATGCAATTGTGTCTCGCTGGAGGTGAGACACAAGGCCGAGGAGGAGCAGGAACGACACGCCTGTGTTGTGACTTGTAGACCTGTGGTTTAACCACCAGACAAGAAAGGGCTTATTAAAATTAACAGTATTAGAAAAGATTATGCTCCCCAGCAAAATACCAAGTTCCTGTGAAGACCTGTGAATCGCCTGCACAGCTTTTACAAGAAGTTATTTAAGAGACAATGTCTGTGGTTCGTCTGTGTGCGTCTGTGTCGGGACTTTTGAATAGTTACACAGGAGTCAAACACATCTCTTTTCACCTTGTCTGCAGAGCTTAGATTTCAGGTAGAGATAAAAACTGTCTGCCTCACAGCAGGAAAACAAAGTGCTTAGAACTACCCCTTCCACATTTAAAAAGAAAATGTCTTCTTGCTAAAAGTTCACAGCCATGAAATTGCAGATTTTTCTCCAAGCCAAATGTTTAGCCAGAAGACATCTGATAATCTTAAATTGCTAAAAATCAGATTGATTCCTCCAATATGGATTCTGGATCAGGTCTGGGTGTAGGTGGTGAAACATGGCTAGCACCCCTTCCAAGCCATGCCACACATGCTCTTCTTCTTCCTTGAGTCAGTCCTGGTGTTTCCTCCCGTGATAAAGTGATTTTAGCACCTGGTGGAGGGGGTGAAACAAGACCAGGACTGATCCATTTAGCCCATTAATCATGTCTGCCACAGAGTGAAAATAAGCAACTGCAGCCTCTCCTGGAAGGGTAAATTCAATCAGCTGCTCATTTCCATTACCTGCAGGTTCTTGATGAAAATTTCCCCTGTATTAAGGCATGGGCTTAGATGGCAAAACCTGGCTCTAGACTATAGGAAGAGAAAGTTTAGGGATGTTCACCTCTCAGATTTCCTGCAGATCCACACATGTTTTCTAATTTCTGTTTGATTCAATAATATTTTCCAAGTGGGTTCTAATTTTACATGAACCATGAATGAGCTTATTCTGGATCAGTTGTGCAGATGTTTTTGTAAATCCTTCTGAGTCTACACACTACTCTGTGCCCTTTCTGACCCTCTGGCCTATGTTCCTTTGTCCTATCTCAGTCTGCACTTTAAATTTCAGTGCACAACTCTTGGCAGCCTCTGGACCCTGCAGGTCTGACTTCTCCTGCAGCCACCCATGTAATCCCAGAGGGGACAAAACAGCCTGATTCAAAGCAAGGGATTTTCTTTAATGCCATCAGATCCACAATTTGGGTATAAACAGTTCTTTACAGGATGACTCTATTTCAACATTTCTGTGTTTCATGAAATATTGTGCAACAAGGTGATACACAGAGAGGCAGGCTCAGGCCAGAACTGATGCAGCAGTGCCATCCTGTACTTGGGTTATGATTAATTCTGCCTTTCATCACATGAAATGTTGGCTATCAATCTCCTTCCCCTCTTCTTCTACTTTAATAGCAGCAGAGACACTACCTCAGATATATTATGGTGCCATAAAGGAGGCTGATTATTTATTTAGAAGAAATGAAATGTGGTTTAATGGAGCGTGTGTTGGGCTCCAGGCCAGTGAATGGGTTCTGGTCTTTTGGGCTTCAGTGCAGATGCTCAGGGTTTTCAAAGGCAAATCAGTGTCAGCTCATGAGCCCTTTAAAAGCTCATTTTGGCTCTTCCCCAGCTGAATTGCAGCCTTTTGCCTGACTCTCCCACCACTTGAGACAGGAGAAAAATGGTCTCCAGCTCTTGATGAGCTCCTTAGTCCTGCTGGACTCTAAACACAAGGCTCTCAAAACCTCCCTCGCAGCCAGGAGAAGCTTTGCCCATGAGACCCGGAGCTGCTGTCCAAGAAAGTGTTTCCCACACACTGTGAGCACCCCAGGGGCCCTGATGGATGTGTCAGAGCACCATCTGACCTTGCCCAAAATCTGGGCAGTGCAGCACCACCCCCGTGCTGCCCATGGCGCAGGTTTGGGCACGGCTCCCACCGGCATGGATTGGGATGTCTCAAGGGAACTAAGTCTGAAACTTCATTTTCTCATGCCTCTCCAAGTTCTCACTGCACTCTGCAGCAATCCCTCCACCACGGGGATGGTGCCCTGGTCAGAGATGAAAAGGAGCATGTATCAAAATGAAACCACGCCGCTGGGGAATAAAGTCACGTAGCTATGGGAAAAACATGTGTCTGTGAAGACTTCCCTTGACTTTAGCACACACATTCTGCTCCTTATAAACTGACTTTTTATATAACTTGACCCAACAACATCTGCAAAATTCTTGCCTTTTTGAAAGAGCTATGAATAGGTCACTGTTTGTTTCTGATTAAGCCTGATTCATTTATCATTCTGGTCAGCCTTTCATTCCTGTAAATACATTTACTCTCTAGTTTCTCAGTATGTGACATACATGTTTCATAGTAATTCTGAGGTCAGGAGCCAGCCTGCCAATGACCATGTGCACATTTCTACAGCATAAAGGTTATTTTTTTTGCTTGCTAAAAAATTGCCAGTATGCTTGCACTAAAATCACAATTTTGAAAGGAAATTTATGGTAATCATTTCTGTAAAAGCTTTAGGTAATGGTTGGTTGAGTGTTTAAGTGTAAACTGTTTCTAGGGATAGTTCAGTGAAATAGTTCAGTGAAACAGTTCAATTAGTTGCACAGTTACAACACTGATATACTGTAGGAAGTGTAAAACATTTAGGAATAACCATTAGCAGATAAACTGCACAGGTAATAAGCCCCCAAGTTCACACACATTGATTTTTCAAGTCTTTTTACACAAAAGCCAATTTTAAAGCAGAGTTAAGGCTAAAGAACATTCTGTCAGAATTCAGAGCCCGCTGGCTAATTAAAATAAAATCTGAAAGAGCCTTAGAAACCCAGGGACATGCGTGCCCATATGATAAAAATCAGCGGCGGTAGGGAAGGAGGGACGTGAGTTTGGACACTGGTGGAGAGGACACGTGGTCCTTGGCTGCTGTCCTGCCCACTGGGCAGCTGACCCCCAGCCCTGGCTCGCCCCAGGGGATGGCCAGGAGGACGTGGGAAGGAGCTGGGAGCCCCACAGGGGGTGGGAATAAGGGCCAGACACAACTCTGTAAGCCTGATTACTTGGCTGAGCAGAGAACAGCTTGGCTTTTCACAAGATTTCCACTTGAGGCATTGACTTTGTGGTTTCTGTGTGTTTCCCAAAGTAATTTGGTTTCCTGCACCAGGTAACCCCAAGGGATGTCCCAGGAAATGAGATGCAGGTTGACCCTGCTGTGTGATGCACACAGAGATGAGAAAGGAGCTGCTCCAAAGGCTCAGGGGACTCATTAATCCCCAGCTCCAGGACCAGCCTGTGCCCATTTCACAGCTCTCTGCTCAAGCTGCTGTAAAACCAAGTGACTACATCACTTCACCAGCCTGTGTTGGACTAATTTGGGCTTGACAATGGAGCTGAAAAATGAGTTGCCTCTTCTCTGCACAGCTGTGCTCTGATCTCGGTATGATTTCATCTGTATTTCTAGAAATCTAGACATTTCCAGAAATATCTGGCTGATTAATCTGTTCAGCAACCCCAGTGGCTCCTACCACTCAGCCTGTTTGTTAAAATTAGCAAAACATTACATAAAGGCTAAGACAGTCCTCAGTGTGGTGTTGTGTTAAGTGAGTTCAGCTAAAGGGTGTTCTGACCAACACAAACTAAACTAACCTTCCAAGAACAGGCCATGGGCAAGGCTGGGAAGTTGCAAGAAACATGAGGTAGCTGCTGGGAGAATGCAGACAGATGTCGGAAACATTTCTCCCTCTGTAAACAAACAAACAGCCCGACACCCAAATCGGGCCAGTCTGGTGGAAAATATCAAAGTCATGACCTTCATCAAATGAAAGAAAACAGATTACACAGCAGCACTCACCGTTTTCTGTATCTCTGGGTACACCGTGCTGACCTTACGGGAGATGAACTCCAGTGACCGCCTCAGGTTCCACTGAAGCTTTTTCATTTCACAATCACCATCTGAAATGGGACAGGCCAGTCTCTGTTTTTGTTTTCTTCCTGGTGATCTCCTCTGTTTTTATGTCTACTCCATAATTTCCTTTCTTTTTTGTTTTTTGTTTTTCTTCTCCTTTCTCCTCCTTTCCTCTCCTTTTTTATCATTTTCATTTAGCTTTCCTCTGTTCAACTCTTTAACTCCCTCGAGCTCTACATTTCTACTCCTTAAATCTAAGTCCTTAATCCACCACTGTTATTTACACACGCTTTTGTTGAAGCAGCTGAGCTTAAAATGCCACTTCTCATTCACTGTATCATATTCCCCAGCTACAAACAGGCTCACTGCCTATTGCAATCATTAAAAAAAATCACCTTACAAGTATTTTAAGTCTCTCAGCCTTTCACATGGCTGAATTAACTTCTTAGACATGATAACTCAACCAGATGCAATTGCCCATCCTTAACTTTAGTTCTGCTGAGGAACAGCCCCACCAGGATAAAGCCCCATTTATTTCAGCCAGGCACAGACTGTGGCTTATTGTTTTGGCCAGAGCTTTAAATAAGTAATCATCTAGGATAGCATACTTCCAATTCTGATTTCAGATGCCCCACTCCCTTCCATGTGATGGTGTACAGCGCTGAGCTGCAGGAGAGGGATGTTTTCAGATTTTGCAAACAGGAATCCTGTTTGCATGTCTGACCTTTGGTGTGTCTGGATGAATCCTGCTGCTTTCACAAAGCTGCTGTGTTTGTGAGCAAGTGTGCAGCCAGGGCACCTCTGTTTGCCTACTTTACATACCCAAAATCATATTGTAGCTCTTGGAATCATATCATAGCTCCTTCACAGACTCTCACTATGGCCCCAGACCCTCCTGGGCTTCAGAGCTGCTCAGACAGTGGGGAGATGCTCCAGTGGGAAAGTCTCATTGTGAGATTGAGGATTTCGATTGCCTTTGTCCCCAGGATAACACCACCTCAGAGCTTTCCTTGCTGGGAATTCATCCCCTACCATCCTGTGCTGTCCACAGGATAAAAAAAAAACCCTGAATCCCAACCTCAGCAATTTCTGCTGACCCCATTTACCTCCAGCAACGCAACCACGGAGCAAAGCGGAGGTGGAAAGCCAAGCTTTGTGTTAAGCAAGAGCTTTGTGGGACCCTGCAAAGGAAGATTTGTTTGCCTGCTGCTCGCCCTGGCGTGCCTGTGCTTGCTTGTGCTGCATTCCCCAGGGAAGCTGGGCTCCAGGGAGCCTGTGGGAAGCTGGCTGCTCTGTTCTTGCTTTGATAAAGCAGTGGTTGAGTCCACCTAGGAGAGCACTACTTTTGTGGTCTTTGTTTTGGCAAGGCGGCTCTGTAAAAGTAAATTGAGCTCCCTGCTTTGTAAGCTGGGATGATTTTAAAATCTCCTTCTGCTTTTTGAAGTTAGTTGGAACAATTAAAGCTGCTGAGAGGCGATAAGTAGCAAAAGGCAAATTTCAGGCTACAGGCAGTCTGCATGTGCCTGGGATCTGCTGGTGAATAAAGTGAAGCTAAAGGAGGGCAAGCTGCTGGGGTTATAACAGCTAAGGAGAGGCAAACACAGATTTTTCCTTTGTAGGGAAAATAAGGAGGTGCAATTCTGCCTCCTTGGACTTGAACTCATGCAGGTGAGGTGGAGCAGGGGGACAGAAACTCTGACAGCCTGCTGCACTGTAGGGATGGTGTTGGAGCTTTATGCACAGAGTGCTCATCACCCCAGCCTGAGGCAGCCTGGCACAGGGCACCCTGACACAGACACCCCTGCACAGACCCCCCTGTGCAGACACCTCATCCCCAGAGCACCTCCAGGGCACAGGGAGCTCCGTGGAGGATGCAGCTGCACTCACCCTCGAGTTCAAACCTTGCTACAAAGACAAAAGCCTTGGGGGAATTTAGACGATTTTTTTTTGTTGTTGTTTGCTTAGCTTGTGGGAGTTTAATGTTTAATCATTGCAGAGGAGTGAGTGGGTTACTCATAGAATTGTTAGCCATGATTTCTGCCTTTTTTTCCTTCTGTCCTTTGTTCTTCCTTATCGCAGATCTTGCATTCTGTGGACTGAATTGGCTTCCTATCATAGCCCACTGGTTTTTGATTTCTCAAACTGCAATTTTATAGCATTCACAGGAGTCTCTTCATTTAAAGAACTCAAATTTAGGACACAGGGGTCAGGAACTGCTTGGATGGAGGATGCTTCCCCAGCAGACAGGCACTGGTCCAGGGGGGTTCCCCTCACTGGGGGTACCACCACTCCTGCAGATCAAGGAGCCACCTCCACAACCTGCTCCCAGCCTTCACCCAGGAGAAGCAATGCTGACATTCCAGAAAATACCACTCCTGATGTCTCAGGGGGAAAAGGTGCAAAAGGAAAAAATCTATAGTTTAACTCCAAACTCCAAACAAGGGAACTGTTTGCTGTTAAGATTTTGCGATGTATTTTTATCCAAAAACTGTATCCTTAAAATAAAAAGAAAATTGTATCCCTAAAGCTGTAAAACAATGTATGGACCCAGAGATAAACTTGTAACTACAGGAGGGGACCCTGCAGGGCTCTTCCCTAAAGGGCAGAGCTTGGGGCTCTCCCCAGCAAAGGTTCTTCTCTGTTCTCTCTGAGCCACAAAAAAACAGGTGCTCTATTTTGTCCTTGTTTTGGCCACTCTTTTTTTCCCTTAGAAATGTCAGGTCTGAATGTGGTTTGCCACTGCAAACCACCCTGATATGCTTTTAATGGAGAGAGACACATTTATTTGATGATTTTTGATTACTCTTGCTGTTTAATAATTAATTCAAAACAGGACGATAAGATACTTCTATTGAGTTCATATTGCTTTTAACAAAACTGTAACTCAATTAATCCCTGTAAAAAGGAAGCTGTGCCTCTTAATTGCCATCAATATTTATTTCATTTTTTTAACACTGAATCAGCTCTATGTCTATCCTTTCTAAACTTCATTAATGCTTGTGTTAGTGGTCCATAAGATATTATTTAACATCTGCAGAGGTATTTTTCCTAGAAGTGAAGTCATTCCCAGTCAGGCACATACCTCATGCCACTCTAGACACTTGTAAAGGTTTCTAAGGTGTGATGAACCTACTGAATGATCTAAAGGATAAGTTAGTTCTGTGGTTTTTTTTCTCAAGACAAAGTAGGACTGACAGAAGCAGTAATCTTTTCATCATTAATATCAGAATTGCACTAAAAAAATAAAATTATGCATTTCATAGCTTAGCTATCTACAGAATAATAATAAAAAATCCTAAAATGCCACAGAACAGCCCAAAAGGTTTCTAAGGTGTGATGAACCTACTGAATGATCTAAAGGGTAAGTCATTTCTGTGGGTTTTTTTCCCAAGACAAAGTAGGACTGACAGAAGCAGTAATCTTTTCATCATTAATATCAGAATTGCACTAAAAAAAAATAAAATTATGCATTTCATAGCTTAGCTATCTACAGAATAATAATAAAAAAAATCCCAAAATGCCGCAGAACAGCCCAATGCACCTCCCAGAAATGTTGTCATTCCAGGTATCAGGAGAAACAAAAATCCAACCCCCTTACCACGGAAAATGGGTCTCTACCTTTGAAATACAAATCCACCAGGCTAACTTAGATAAATGTTATGGCTGGATGAGCCCAGCAGCTGGATGGCAGAGGTAGCATTTGGCATGAGGACAGCTGTCAACATCTGTCCCCCAGGGGATGGCAGATGGCAGGGAGCAGCCGCCAGCGCTGTCACCGGCTGAGCAGAGGTGCAGCTGACCTGGCAGGGCTGCTGTTTACACAACCCCTCCAAGATACTGCCACAACCTGTGGAGCTGGTTTTAGCAGCAGTGGAAAATCTGTGGAGAGCAAGGAAATGCTGAGAATCCAGACAAGCTGGAGCAATATCTGGAGAGGCACTGGGTGCATTGTCAGTGAAATAATTTTCAGCAGCAGCTCAATTTCATCCATACTCAGCCCTGAGTGTGCTGGTTGATGGCAACAGGGCTTGAGAAAAGGGGTCCAGAGGAAACTTGTTGTCTCCTAAAGCATCCTTGGGGACCAAGAGGAGAGGCCAGGATTGCCTTCATGCCCTGTGGCAGGCCCTGGCTGTGCCCCAGGCACAGGGGCTGCTATCTCCATGTAAAATCTTGTTCCCCACCTCAGCTGGTTCTGGCTCCAGGTTTCCCTCCATCAGTGAGAAATCCAGGGTGGATTTTGGATAGGAACTGTTGGCAGCAGGGGATTTTATACATCATGTCATAACTTCATGCATTACCATAACAATATACTAAGAGAGCCTTATTCTTACACTGACTTTAAAAAAGTATAAATACAAGAGAGAATGTAATAAAGACAAAAGTTTCTAAATTGGTAAGACTCAATTTGAGTAGCTATTGATGACAAAATATTCACAATTTATTTATAAGCAGAAACTCATTGTGTAATGTGCACCATGTGCTGTGGCTTCCCACACTAAAAATCAGAGCAGTTGGAAGTTACAAACACTGGAATTTGGTCAAGTGTGGGATCAAAGTTTGGGCTGTTTTAATTCCAGTGATCAATCTTTCCTCCAATGTAAATAGAAAGGAACATTCCTGGAGGCAGCAGAGGTTTTGAGATGGTACATAGGGAGGTATAAAAAACAAATCATGCTGGGAGTTCCTGGGAGCTCTTCAGAAGCCATGAGGTAGGAAAAATGGAGATTGTCCAGAAAGGGTGACAGGCATTTCACCCAAGAAACAGGAATTATTAGGGCTGAAGGGAGCTCAGTTTTTTAGCTCAGAAACCAATCTAAGGGATTACAAAATAATTTCTCTGAAGGAGACATAAAACAGCACTCAAGGAACAACATGAGAAGGGGACACCAACAAACTAAAAAGCCATTTGGGAAGGTCTCCAGACCCTCATCATTTCACATAATTTCCTAAATCTAAACATTCAAAGATTTTTGCATTCCTTCTAGACACTCTGAAATGATAACAAATATTTATATTTTCCTTTTTAAATGTAGGCAAAGAGTTGGGTTTTGGGTTTGGTCGGTTTTTTTTTTTGTTTTTGGTTTTTTTTTTTTTTTTTGGATATCTGCATCAAGTTGTGTAACATAATATGATGGATTCTATAGAGATATCTCTATCTTTTTAATAAATCTTTGTTAATAGTTTACTTTATTTTATGAGCATAAAAGTTACAATGCTAGCTGCTAGCCAGAGCCTCCATACACTCCAGCTCTTGAACATTTTTTTAATGGCTGTGTGGCTGACACAATAACATGCCAGTGGATGAGCCAAGGTGTTTTCTCTGGAGTTTTGGGCTTGAATGCTGCCTCTGTGCCAGATCAGAGTTCCAGGTGATACCTGAACTGGCACAGCACCTGCTAGGGCAAGAGTGGGCTAGGAAAAATGTTAACCCCATCTGAAATTATCAGCTGAGGTTGTGCTGCTGCTGTCCTGTGTGTCACAGGCCTGTGGCAGTTTTTACCTTGCACTGAGAGTCCCTGTAATTCCTCCTCTGATGTAAAACACCACATTTTAGACACTGCTGCTTGGATCTCCACCTGCAGAGCTGTTCTCCCTGTGAAAATCCCTGGTCTAGGCACCTGTGTGGGCATCCCCATGGGATACATCCACAGGTGGGTACCAGAGAGAGGTTGAGGGCTGGTGGCACCAGCAGTGGACTGTCACCACCTGGGACACCTGGGACACACAGGTTGAGAAACCCAGAGTGCCATCACCAAGGGATTCCCCAGCCTGGGAAATATCAGCCACAGCTAAGTCAGAAGGGTGTGCCAAGGGCAGGGCATTGCCACACACTTTGGGAACTTGCTATGACTGAATAAAACTTTTTTTTACTTTCATTCTGTCGTGGTTTAACCCCAGCCACCAACCAAGCCCCACTAGAGAGACAGGGGAGAGAATCCAAAGGGTAAAAGCATGTCTGTAAAATTGATTTAGTGCATGACTTAGGGCTCCATCTGTTCTGGTGGTCACTCAGGACAGGAGGGGCTGGAGGGAGCTCCTGTGTCCCAAAGCCAGCTCAGGTCAGGTCACTGCTCTCCTGCTTCTTGCGAGGCTTCTCTTCCACTGGTTCAGGTTGTTCCTGCTGTAGTAGTTCCTGTGAAATACAACTCCAATCATGGCTTATAATAATTTAAAAGGCACATCCAGTACAATCTCCAACCCTGGTTCTTTGAGGACTGGGACTTGCAGCAAAGTATAATGTTATAGCTCCTGGTAAAAGCAGAAATGAGAGCAGCTTCAACCCCCAGCTTTACACTGCACTGGCTAATATAAATGTAAATTACCTCAGTAACATAGTGCATAGTGAAATATTAAACAAATAAAACACACAAAATAGTGAGCCTCTGCCTCCCATCCTGCCCAATGACAGCAGCAAGGCACTGTCCTGACCTGACTGCAGCAGTGTGAGCTGAAAGCCCCCCAGGCACTTTGCATATATTTCAGTGCAGAATACGCCCTTTTCTGAAGAAGATTAAGCTCTCATCTTTTAAGCTTTGAAATTAAATGGAAGCATTTCAATCTTTTTATTGCAGGGACACTGTATTTTAAAGACAATTCACTTTTTTTTAAAATGTGGAATGGTTTTAGGTTTAAAGAGACAAAAGGGGGGAAAGGGCTTCTTTGGTTTTTTGATAATAAACTTTATATCTAGAAAGATGGAAGCAAAATAAAAATTCACTGTTTGGTAAAAAATGAGGAATCACCATATGTATTTTAGTATAATGCTATACACATAGGAATGAGGAAAACAACTGCAACATGAGAATATTAAACTCCTAATGAACTCCAAGTGTTTAAATATGGCTTTCAGGGAAACAGAGTATTTAAAAGGCTGGGAAATTACTTCATCACTGTGTATCCGTGCTTATCCACAGCAGCTACATCAGGGTGTTTTTCTACTTCAATATCAAACTAATAACAAGATCCAGCGACTGGCAGCTGAAGCTGAACGAATTCAACCTTCACGTGAGATTAAATTTCCAAGCTCTGTCAGAATCATTTCATCGGAAGAGATGAAGCTTTAGCTTTAAAATGCATTTTAAAGCAGCTTTTGAATTAGACTATCTGCTCATACGTGCAGGGATTTTAATGCTCCTGCTCCTTTCCTTCCCATGGGAGGCATGGAGAGGTTTGGTCTGTGTTGCCCTCAAGGTGCCCATCACATGCAGAGCTCTGCTGAAAGGCACTGACTGGAGGGAAACCTTCTGCAGGGCTTTAGCTGATCACCTGCAGGGATGGAGAGGGTGTTTTTCCTTCATCATCTGTCAGGCTCGCTCAGGAATCAGGAATTTTCTCCACCTTCAGAAACTGGCCATAAGAAGGGTCTGCTCCTGAGGTGGACAGAACAGCCTCATTTCTCAGAGTCTGTCTTGCTCTCACGTGTTTTAGTCACAGAACTGGAAATCCTGAAATAGCAGGGGTTGTTCTTCCCCAGGTCACACTGGTTGGAGAATTTTTGGTCCCTCTCTCTCTGTTATGGCAAATAATTAAATTAGGTAATAAATACTACCTAATTAGCCCCATGCCACTGCAGTAAACTCAGACATTTATCCTCTAGGATGGAGTTTAATGACTGAAAAGCTTTCCTTGGTTGCTAACACTGAAGGTGTCAGCAGAGTAATGACCCTGCCAGGTCACAGCCTCTAAGGAAAGTAGTCCCATTGAGGTCAGCAACACCCCTCTTAAAATAGTGCACAGGAGGCATACTGCATGTGGATGGA
The DNA here is from genome assembly GCA_013400855.1 of Buphagus erythrorhynchus. Lineage (NCBI taxonomy): Eukaryota > Metazoa > Chordata > Aves > Passeriformes > Sturnidae > Buphagus > Buphagus erythrorhynchus. The sequence goes on along the minus strand of VZTT01019232.1, from coordinate 2,416 downwards.
ATTTGCAATACTGAACCCATAAAAACAGAATATAGTGACAGCATTTTGCTCTGCACTCAGTAATTCAGTGGCCAGGCTTTTTTCCTGTTTTCCACGGCAACATAACTGTTAGTTTTAACAAAACCGTTTTGTCCCAGGCCGAATTAATTTCTTTAGAGCAATGAAGTGAGGTTTTGTTCTTAGCTCTTTATTTTTGCATATCTATAAAGTTGCTGAACTTCCTCTGCTGGGTAAAATTATCCATCATGGAAATACAATTAGAAAATTGTATTTCAGAATTTTTGGATATTTCCGCTTCTTTGCCAAGACATGCAAGTTGTGTATTGATATTTACAAGATATGTATGTGATTTGCATATTTCTATTTGTATGTTTGCATCCATATGGATAGATAAATGCTGCTCCTCTGGTACTACAGTTCCACTGGGAGTTTCTTCACCTTGTGAAATAAACACTTGTTCTTAAGGATGCATATTGCTGCAGGTCACTCACCAAATGCTCTTTATTATAGTCTGTATTCTGAATAACTGAAATCCCAGCAGGAACTGGTGTCCAAACCCTCCTACCTGTTTCAGTGACAAGAATCACAAGCAGGTTCTGAGTAAAGGACTGGCACAGCAGGGGCCTGCCAACATTTTTTGCCAAACAAGAAGACTATTGTGGGGATACCTGCCAGCTCTTGAAAACTATGAATAGAGACAGCTGGAGAGGAAATAAGTGTCTGTCTCATAATTCTGCTGGAATATACGGGCTCTGAACCAATTCCTACACTGAAGTCAGTGGCATTGCATGGAGAAGAAGCCAGTGCAGATTTTGTGCTTGAATATTTTTAGACATGGCAGGGTAGGTAAAATATAGATTCTGTCCTTTGTAATCTCTGCATGCAGAATAGGGAAGTCCCTGGGTCACCCAGTCACTTCACACCCAAAGTTTACCTGTTTGTCATCACAATCACTTCCAACTCTTCCATTTGCACATTCCACAGAGAGGAACACTGAAAATATTAAGTTGTTTCAAAGTCAGGGAGCTCAGCTGAGCCTTAAGTAGCCTCTGTACCATTACAATTCATAACACCAGAACTGTGAGAAGCTTTCTACTGAAAGCAAGTTTTGCTTTATATTGGGGCATTAGAGATAACTGTATTTATGTCTTTACATCAAAGATTCACAACTCTTCATCTTTTGGTTCCCCACGTGTGAATTTCATGGAAACACTTTTGTGAACAGCACAAATGACAGAATATGTCTACATTAAAGTGTTTGTGCCTCAGTTTAAGTAAAGAGAGTTCCTTATATACCTGATTGTCTCCTCACTAAACTGGGAGAATTAGGCCATCCTAAAAGCAAAGTTGCCATAGTGTTCCATGATAGAATCTATAGTAAAGTACAGTATGAGGTTTGCTACCAAATTCCAATAAAATATACTCCTTCTTTTAAATGTAATCATCTCTTTAGCCTTCCCTGAGTCCTGCTGTCAGAATATATGGTTCTTCAAACCTTGTGTGGGAGGCTGGAGAAAATATTTGCAAGTTAAGGCATATCAGACTGTAGGCTGCTGTAGTTTTCATGTGTTGTGGAATGGCTTTTGATTGCGTGGCTTTTTGAGTGCAAAAAGAGTGTACAGCTTTGTAAAAGGCTCTCCTTCCACGTGCAGTGTGATGGCAGGACACATCCTGCAGTCATTTAATAGCTGCCACACTCCTGACAGCTCTGCCAGGATGAGAAATGTCACTTTGGAACTTTAGTGGGGGAGACACACGGTGCTGCCCACTGTTAATTGTCTTGCATTAACTCCAGTAAAATGCTGTTAAGTGAAAAACAACCAAAAAAAAAAAAAAAAAAGTAGAAGAAGTAGAAGTAATTGTGAATGAAGTCCAAACTGAAAAGCTTCTGGCTCATGCAGCTGCAGAGTGTGTGACCTCTCCGGGGTTTGATAGGGAAAAGTTGCCATGGGAATGGTGTGGCATTGTTTGCGGCTGACTTCAGCTTTTATTGTTGTGCTCTGATTACAGCTTTTGTTTCACTGTGAAGTATGGTTGTTACATGCCAGCTTGAAACAAAGATGCATTTACAGGCAGCGGCAGAGTTCAAATGATTTCCATAATTAGAGATATCACTGCTTTAAGCAAGGGAAAGAAATTTCTGTGTTGCTATTTCAGAAAACACGAAGTTTTTCAGTATAAATTTAAAATCTGCTTAGAAGGGAAGAAACTTCCTGGTAAAACTGGTTAAACATCATTAAGGGAAATTGTCATTTGCTACCAGGACCGATGGCAAAAGGCTGTGAGGCAACATCTGAGCCTCCAGGTGAAGGAGGCTCAGGTATCCCAGTCCAGCTGTGGGATACACAGACCTTGAGTTTTTTGCCACATTAGCAAAGTATACACAGACGTATATCAACATCTTGATTTACTACAT